>VXBC01005897.1:2867813-3065303 GCA_013399945.1 Ploceus nigricollis | reverse complement strand
GGGCGGCTCCCCCGCTGCCCGGAGTGGGGGCTCGGGGAGGGGCAGGGTGGGAAGGCAGCGCCCGCGCTTTGGGCGAGGAGGGGCCGGGGGCCGGGATGGGGATGCGAGCGAGGCGGCAGGGTGGGAAACAGGGGCTGTGTTACAGGTAGTTTGGCGGGGACTCTGTCGGGGAGGCTGCGGTGGGCGCACGACGGAGTTAATAAACTCGGGCAGTTCTCCCAAGCGTTGAGTCAAGTTGGTACCTGGTTTCCTTTGACTGGCCCTGTGTAAGGCAGAGACGCGTGCCAGGGGTGATGCGCAGCTTGCAAACAGTTTGCCATACAGGTGTGTGTCTGTGTGAAGTTGTCACGCCTGAGCTGTTCTGCAGATGTGTATTTTTCGGTTTTTTGTTTTCTTTCAGACTTATTGTCCAGTGTATTTTAACACTGTATCATGTTGCTACAGAACTCAGCCATATATTTATATTTACCTTTGGAGGAGACATGTGGCAGCACTTGTAAGCTCAGCTACCAGCGGAACTAGATTGAGTTTAAAAAGTAGGCACTGAGATACAATAACAAAGAAGCTGCCTAAAAATAGATCTGCTTAGCAAGATGGTTAGGCTGTGCAATTGTATTGTGGCACTTTGAAAGAGAGACTGGGGTTAAATTTAAGAAACTCATATCCCTTTCTGTAATGTATACAATGGGTTATTTCATTGTTGTGGAATCAGATACATGATGTAAGAATTCCTGTGGATTTGGATGCAATGACATACAGATAAAGACTTATCAATGGAATATGCCCCATTTCTTATTCTCATTATATTGAATGTTCATGTGCTGGCAGAACAGGTGCTGGAAGCACCTTTGTTAAGCAGTTAACCTTATGGCATAAATGAAATATTTCATATTACTCCATCCCTCTACCTCTCAGTGAATAGTTTTGCTGAGAAAGTGTAAGTCAGTGTCAATAGCAACCAGCATTGTTGCCAATTTCTTTCCTTGAGGCAGGTACTGAGAGAACTACAAAAGAAGAAAAAGAATAGATTTCAGGAACCAAATCAGTAAAACAGTACGTAAGAAAGAAAGATTTGTTAGCAGATCAGAAATTCAAAATGCCTGTGATCTTTTCATCAGTTGTCATCAGTCCTTAATCATTTTGTATTCTGGAAAACATTTTATTTGTATATGCTGTTCCCCACCTAAGTTATTTAATTCTTTGTAACTGGATATATCTTATCAGACCTGATTTATTCATGCATATTGTCTAAAAAGGAATCTTGAATAGTAGTAATAGAATGAATCTTGAGTGGAATGATAGGAATGTAGCCTTTTCCAGCAATTTGGAAACATAAAATTAATGACTGAAGTTCTTCAGATCCATTTAAGTTTCAGAGGCATACTTTTTTTTTCCTTTTTTTCCTCCAAAGTGGACAAAAATGGTTTAAATTGTGCCTCTTACAGAGCTTTTTTTTTTTTTTTTTTAATGCATTTAACAACTAGGAGGTTGTGATGACTATAGAATGTACTAAGATGTTAAATTGTTATTTTTTTGAAAGTCTGTGAAGGAAAGCATATTTGCTAACTCATGGTGACAAAAAATACATGAAGAACTCATAAAAACATCAACAGAAATGCCCTGTAGGAATGTATCAGCAGGTGGATGAGCAGGTAAGCTAATGCAGAACTGTAGCATTACTTTCTACATGAAGCTTCCTACAAGTGATTGTAAACTAGAGGGTCAAATAAACATATTATTTTTTAAAGAGATACTGTTTTCTGAAGTAGCTTAAGGAAATTTTTAAGAGAATCATAAACTGAAAGACAACTTGAAAATTTCTATTGAGCAAGAAAAGGATGTGCTAACAGCAATGAAAACTTCTGAATCACACTTGGCCTGTGTCATGACATTTTGATAGGTTAAAAGCAGGAGTAATCATTTAAATGAGAAAAAGGAGATGGAATGGAAATAATACACATTTTATTAAAATCACATGTCATATTTCTTCATGTGCCATATAGCATCACATGGGAATAGGTTATGAGTTTTAAGTCAAGGAGATTTAACTGTCCTCAGTAGGCCCATGGGTGATTAGTCCTTTGTCAGTACTTTTTTAGGTAAAGACTGCTTAAAGGAGCAAATGCTGTCAAGATTCATCGTGGAATTATCAGCCACGTTAATGAAGATGCAAATCAAAAACAAAGGATCTAGTAGTTATCTGGCCTGAGGAGATGGGTGTGGGAAGCATTTCCACGCTGATAACCATACTTTAAAAAAAAAAAGTGTAAAACTTTAAAGTGTGAAGACTTATGTGTTACTGGTACCTGGGATTCAGTTTTAAAATATTTGAGTAGAAAGTATACTTTTGTTTTGGGGAAAAAAGTTGGTAAGAAAAAAAGTTTCTTTTTCTTTCTCTTTTTTTAATGTAAATATGTTCTTCCATCTCTACAAAGCTGGGGTGTGGTGATCTAATTGGTCTTTTTAGGCACTGCACAATAAACAGTATTGTGGATACTGCAGTTCAGTAGAGAAGCTGTTGCATATTGTACATACATAAATGATGTAGATGTCACAAATGGGTAAAAAAGGGGGTTGTTTCAAATACTGGTGCAGCAGTAGAGCTGCATTAGCTTGAGAGACCCTGCGCAAGCAGAATTATTTTCATAAATGCATTTTAAGTGCTCATAGTTAAGGCAACATACTGTATACCATAAGATTATCAGAAACCTCAAGGAATGCTTCTGCTCTCAAGGGCATACTGATCATTGCTCTCTGCTTATTAACATACATATACCTGACTGTTTGTGCTCTCATTTGTACTACGGAAAACAGCCTTTGACAGCTCATTTTCCTCTGCATTTGTAGCCAATGAGAAAAATTAGCAGCAAGTAAAAGCTAATTTTGCTCATGTTGGGAGCAAGGCATTGCCTTCTATATACAAAATCAGTTATTTCTCTCTCCATATATATATATATGTAAAGATACTACTTTTGGTCTCTTTTGCTCATTTCCCTTCTGAAGAGATCCCTCAGCACAGGGGCTCTGGTGGTTTTTGTTGTATGGCAACTGTACTGGTTGCAATAAAAGACTTCTCCGCTATTTCATTTTGTCCTTTAAACCTCTTTATTTTTGGATGTTTCCTTTTCTATTAATAGCTTGCATCAGTAGCACTAATGTCTTGTTGTCTAATCTTTTTAACAGCAAGAGCAGCAAAGGTGAAACTTCCAAGATTATTTTGCTTTCTGGAAGTTTTCAAGAGCCCCACAGAAACCAGTTTGAAACTTTCTTCTTTCCCATTGGTGCTGCTTGGGAAAACTTGGAGCATGACAAAACAAGAAAAAGTACAGCATGTTTTCAACTTAGAAGGTCTCCCCTCCAAATGCAGTGAGGAGGAAGGACAGTGTTTCATAAGGAAAGTTTAATAGTAATCATTGCCGTATTGTTTCTTACCATCAGACAAAGATTGCCATACTCCCAAGGCAAATTAGATAACAGATAATTCAGCTTTTACACTCCCTTTTCTCAGTTTCCATCTGAATTTACTGAACGCATTTATATAAATATTTCTGTAAAATTTGCCTGTTCTGCCTGTTGTTTTTCTTTTCTTCTTCTTTTTTTTAAAGTAAACTATATTGCAGTTCAGATATTCCATCTAAGCCTTAAAAACCATACAAAATTTGTAAACAAGCCATCTATATTTGCAAAGGGTCAGTTAGTGGTTGTGAGGTACTCGACCTGATGCTCTAAAGAAGTATGTATTATAATGTACATACATTATCTGAATCTCTGAAAACTGGTATCTTTCACAAGCACCATTATATGATGCTTGTAAAGTCTCTCCTTCCTCTTGCTGACACTTCACAGTTGGGGCTATGAGCACATTGAGACACAAGCTTGTGGTGACTCTTTCTGAACTCATCCTGTTACAGGTCTGGCTGAAGCCACTCTCCAAGTCTGTCGTGCTGGCCAAGCAGAACGAAAAAGATACCCAGATTTGGTTGGTTTGCTAAGAGGCCAACTCTTTTGAGCTAATGAAAAAAATTGTCAAAATGCAAATGGTTTGTATAGAATGTCCTCGTTCTGTGCTTTTCCACAAATGAATAATGCTAATTAAGAGAAAATTAAAATACTTAGTTTCAAAAACTTTCAGCTGAGGTAATTTCTATACTTAACTGTGATACTGGTGTCCATAAACACATACTTAATTGCCTGTTAGACATGAAGATACATATTTGAACTGCAGCAGGTAGAGTGGTGGAACCCAGGAAATGAATTGCATACAAACTGGTATGGAAAGAAGTATCTACCATTTCTTCCATGACAAGAGGTGTCGCAAGAGATGTCCATAATCAATATTGCACACTTAATATAAGACTGAAGAGTTCCTTGTACTCTTCCAATTCTTCCTTGCATTATTAAAAATCGGCACATGTAACTAAAGAGAACAGAGCATCATACTTGGGGAAAAAGTCTACCTTAGTCCTGTAAAGTTTAGGTTTGCCTTTTTTAAATATGAATAGCAAACATTCTTATGCTCATTCAAATACTTCAGGAATGGTGATCATGACAGGCTCTAGTCTATAGCACAAATCTGGCTACAGGGTTTAATACAGTTTAATATCATGAATATCCTTACTTGGAGAAAACCTTTTGTTTTAACAATTTTGAGATTTAATTCTGAGGACTTTCAGAGAGTGAAGTTGGCTGGATTAGAGCTCAGCTCCCACTGAGGGCAAAGCAAAGGCAATTACAGTGGATATTCTTTAGAATTAGCTATCCTGAAGTATTATGCAATCAAGTATATATTTTTGTTAATATAGGGTCTTACACCATGCATAGTGTCAGGGTACTTTGCCATATTACACCAGACTACATAACTAGTGAACGGAGAATGTATTTTTTTTTTCATTCTTGTTAAAGGGAAGCGGTAGTGAAATCTTGGGACTTTGCTTTTAATTGCTGGGTTTAGGGGAGAGGTTTCTTTCTTTTTGCATGTGTGTTTGTTTGATTGTGTTTCATTGTCACTGCTGCCAATGGTTTTCTATAGCAGCTTTAGGACAGAAGTGTCTGCAATGGAAAATTCTGATGACATGTACATGTTGCTACATTTTCTGCTAGCAGAAGGGAAATGAAAAACGTGGGCTTTTCACGTGGAATGGGAAGTGATGTTACTGCACTTAGCCTGTGGATCTGTAGTTTTATCAATGTGCAAAGAATAGAAATAATTGATTTCAGTTTTGGGTAATACTTAAGTGCTACTTTTGAAATTGTGACTGTGTCAACAACTTGTGTCTGTCCCTTCTTTAAAGTCCTGCTTTGTTTTCCTCCTTTAAAGTTGCTTTGTTTCAAATTTAATAGGAAAGTGAAAGTTTCATTGTATCCAAAAACATGTGATCCTACTAGGGATGAAAAGGAAACAGTCTGTGAATAGCAGACTTTCAGCAAATGAGTGTTTGAGAGCTATTGTATAACACTAAGGAGTAGATTTTGAGGTGTTGCTGGAAGATAAACCAGAAACTTGATTATGAATTCAGAGAGCTAACATCTCTTGTCATGAGAAAGCATGTAACAATGTTTTTAAGTTTGTGAGACCTTTGTAGAAAGATAAGCACTTTTTTAAAATTCTGTTTTTGAGATAAAATACCAAGGATTCATAACAAAACTTTTTTGTTCCTTATAACTTGAGCTCAAAAGGGGTGATGAATGCAAAAAATGGATGCCTGAGGTAACAGTCCATTATATAATTTAATTTTAGTGGCTTGACATTTGCTATGAATGGGACAGTATTATTTTTTGTAGAAGTGTAAATTAATAATAATAATGAGTAACTGGTTATGCACTTCACGAAAAGTGGAGTGTGTTGTATTAAGTTACAAGGGTAAAAGATTTAAGACCAGCTGGATAACAGTTTTAATTCACTGCATTTTGAAGCTCCTTTAGAGTTCAGTTTGCAGACTCAACATTCTGATACTGTAGTGTTTGGTAGGAAGGAAAGGTTTAAATAGATTGAGAGAAGTTGGTTGAACTACCTGGTTATAAGCACCTAGAATATCTAGCAAAGTTACTCTTTTTGTATAGCCATGGGGAAAATTTGTGACAGTAGGAATTAATTTCATATTGACAGAGACTTGAGCTAGCACCTTGAACAGTAATGAGTGGTGTGGTGGTTTTATTTTTGGAGTTTTGTTTTATTTTGTTTTTCTGTTGCTTTACAAAAAGCACTAAGTAAGCTTTTTAAAAATACACCAAAGGTTCCCTCTGGTCAGTCTCTAGTCAGTGAAGGGAAATAGCTCATTTTGTAGTTAACAGAAAGGAACAGGTTCTGTGGTCGAAAACAGAAACATAATATTTTAAACTGGTAGTGACTACTGTCCCAGGCTGGGCCATGAGAATGTACACAGTGCAAAGTGCAGCAGATAAGGTGTGAAAACAAGTACTTGATGAGTTCCAGAAATGAATCTAAATCCATATGGGGTCTTCTCAATATTTTGGTGCAGTTGATGACACAGATGTCAACATCCAGTTCCATTTAGCATGATGTTTTTAGAAACTCCCCTGAGCTTAGGGACTGGTGAGATTCAGACTGTGTTTGCTCTGGAGGCTGATGTCAGTGAACTATTTGTGTATCCCAATACACTCCAAACTTCAGTTTTGGTCCCATGGTACCACTGAGCTCAAGAGATTATCCCAGGTGCAAAATGCGAAAAGAGACAGCAGATTCCAGTGGTCTTTTGTAAAAGGTATTTCAGAAATTTTGAATTTTTACAGGATTTCATTTAAGGTTCTGAATTCAAATGACATTTTATGGACAATAATAATAGTGAGTATTTTCAGATTTGTATGAGGACAAGACTATGGAGGGTCTGACTAAATCAGAATAATCTCTCTAGGCTTCCCTGCAATCAGAAGAGGAAGTCCATCAGGGGATAGGTCAGAGTGCCTAATGTTGTTTTTTGGCTTAAACTGACCAGTAGAGTTGTGCCTTAAGTGGTCTTTCAACTAACGTAGGCTTTTTGGGAGTAGGAGAGAGAAGAAAAATCACAGACCCATTGTATAATGTTGGTCATTCACAGTATGTATTATTTATATTTTCCTTACTCTTGCATTTTCACTTGTTATTTTAGTGAGGAATGTTTGATTTTAAGGACAACTGTGATCTACAGATTGAGCAATGCTGTTTTGGAAAGGTATTTGTGTCTTCATTGACTATTAAGAGAAACTAAGGAGCCTGCTTCCACTAGAACAGTGTCAGCCTTTGTGCATCCTCCCTTATGATCCCCTAAAATATGATGCTAAAATCACCTGGATAAAACCAGTTTATGCTCACTTTGGGGTTTGGATGATTTTTCTGTAGCTTCCAACAGGAGTGAAGAAGACAGGGAGCATTGTAAATAACCTGCGATCAAAAAGAGTGTGCTGAAAATGTAATAGCTTTAAAGAATCAGATAGTTTATTATCATCCAGGTTAGTCTTCATTTATTTGTTTTATCACGGTGGGTGAGAGTGAGGGACTGTTGAGTGCTACCTGACTTGTAAAGTAGAATGGGTGCAATAGTTGAAATGACATTTTCTTGCCCCTGTGGCAAATAAACATTTCACAGTTCATTATTTTATGTCCTCTCCCCAGTTGTACATGTACCAGCTGGATGGCATCTGAGAATCGTTTAAGCATTTTATCATTCTATAACCCTCTGATGGAAATGACATTTAGAAGAAAATTACTGATTTCTGTGTTCACTAAAGAGTAAACATGCATAGCTAATGGTTTTATTCACCACAGATCATACTTATGCATTTTTAATAAAAACTTGATTTTAATTCATACATAACTTATGAGAAATGTTTACCAGTTTGGAGATCTGCTGATTCCTACTTAAAGGTTTACATGTATCTGGATACCTTGAAAATATCTCTCGCTGATGCTTGGATTAAGGTGAATCTTTACAGACAACTTGCTTCTTTGCTGCCTAAATAATGACGTTACATATGTAGGAAATGCTGATTATTATACTGATTGCTGAAAACAGTAAAAAACCCCATTTATTTGACATAAACGAGTCTTGTATTTTCCTATGCTGTTTGAACAAATAGGTTTCTAATATTAGAATTTGGGGAGGCAGTGCGTGTGGGGGGTGTTCTTCCTTTTTTTTTGTATTTGGGATGTTAGGCAGTATCTCTGGTGGAAAGTCACCAGTTACATGTAACTGGCAAGTTACCAGCTGTGTGAATGGGAATAAGAAAAGTCTGTCATATTCTATATTCATACTGTGACAGATTGAGTTCTGGTTTTCGCCTCACCCTTCTTTTCTTATGAAGGAATTCTCATTAGTGGAGTTTGTTCCAGAAAGCAGCATGTGAGGTTAATGCTGTTATTTCTAAGAGGTATGTTGAAATGATGATGCCTGTCATGTTTATACATTGCATCACCTTTCAGAAGGCAAAAAATACGGCACCATTTGCAGATAGTGGAAGAGAGACTCATGCTATCTCATTCAAACATGTAATGAATAGGCTCTGAACCAACTTCTGGAAGTGGCTGCCTCTTTTCATCGACTGTATAGGCCTCTCTTCTGCATGCACCTTTGTTAACCTCATTATACAGTTAAGCCTGCTTATTTTTGATGATATCTTTGTACTAAAGAAGATTAGATAGACTGTCAAACTCTTTTTTTAGAATTCAAGCAGAACATAATTGAGTGATGCATAACATTTCTTCTGGATGAATGGAAGTCATGCTAGAGGCCTAGCACAAGGGTCAGAGGGTTGCCCCTGTTCCCCTTGAGTAGCATTTACTGTCACTCTGAGTGATGCTGCAGTAGTGAATTAAATTGGTGTACAAGAACAAGATAGTATTAAGAGCTAGAGGGTCTTGAATCTAAGGTACTGACTAATATTTGTGTAAGAAACCTTAACTGTCGTAGGAAATTATGTCCTTCCTCTCCAGGTGACTCATAGTATGGGTCAATTTACTAATTAAAAATTCCTTTAAACTTCTCCATAGACAGACTAGTAATTGGCCCTCAACAAGTATATTCTTCTTGTTTGAAGATAAAAAGCTCTTGTGAGGAGAGGAAGATAGATGCTGTGATGCCTCTTTAGAACAATGCATGTCTCTTTGAAAAGCCATTCTTCAATAATTAAACAAAATGTAAAGTTTGCAAATTTTTGCCATGACTGACAATGGCTTAGCATTTTTCATTATACTCTGGTCACAGTCTTTGTGGCAGGGTGTTCTATTACAGAGCACAGAAACAAAAGGAGAAAAAAACCCGTTGTGTGTCATTGCTGCCTTCACAAAGCTACAAATGCATTAAACTCAAGATACTGTTCATTGTGCTCTTGAGCCACGAGTGCCAAAGGTGCTGGGAGTACCACTGGATATGAGGGAGTCATATGTTATTACATCACTGTTCAAACTGGCAGAGCAAATAGCATTAGAACATATTAAAACATTAGCAGCTAAAGGAATGCAAAACAGTAAGAGGCTTGACTGAATAAAATACAATACAGAGTTTAGATATTATTTTTGTCATAAGTTATAAAGTTGATTTTACCTTTTCCCTGTCTTTTCTTTTTAATTTACCTTTAAGTTACTGTCCACGCCCATTTCATGCACTTGAGGCCAGTTAGCTTTTATTTTCTTTGACACTTGCAGCAGTCACAGGCTATGACAGCAGCTTGGTAACAAGCCAGATGATGGCACTGGTTGTGTTAACATAAGATATGGGCTTCAGTGTATCCTGAAAACAGAGTTCACTGTCTTGGATTTTATCAGGCAGGCTTTCCTGAGTGTGGAGCTGGCAGTAAATTTGGTACTTCTAGAAGGAAGCTCACAACAAATTGGCAGTGTTCAGCCATAATCCTAATAATGCCTATTTCTAGTCCTGGCAACCTTTCAGACTGTTTAGAGGGCCTACTGTCTGGTACAATATTTTTTTGTTTTTTCTTTCTTTTTTGTAAATGAAAGCCATAACCCAGTGGTGGGGGGTCATAGTGGCAGGTATAGAAGTAAAGTTATTGGCTTCAGCGACTGGAAGAAATGTCTGTTGTGCAATGTGCTAAACTGTGCTGTTTCAGATGCATAATAAAAGTTATTTATGGACACCAATAAAGTGGTATCTGTTGTATAATATCACAGATAGGCATAAGGATAATAACAAAAGGCAGCTGGTTTAGTAAGCTTTGTTTGGTGCAGAAATGAAAAAAACATGGGAGAATGTTGGGGTTTTTTTCCTGCTTCCTGGCATTTGCAATCATTCTTGCTTTGCAGTGTGCTTTTAAAGAAAATTATGTGGGTCCCATATCAGTATTATATTTGTCATGACTAGCACCTTGTTAGAGGACAGCTGCTCTTCTCTGCCCAGCACATGTATGTAACTACCACTGATGATAATAGAAGTTGTGAGTCTAACCCTCTTATTCATTTCACCATTTCATCACTGAGGATGCTGGAGTTCTCATGGTTTCAGTTAAATAACTTAAATGTAAAGCCAGGAATGAAATAATGACAGATCTGCAACTATTTGGTTGCTTGTTCAGAGTTCATTGTCTGTAAGGAGGTTTTGAACTTCCAGCAATTATTGGCTGGCCTTTTTAACAAGGTCAATAAGAAAGGCACTGTCCAAATGCAAAACATCTGAGTCTTTCAGTGCATGCTGAGTGTCTTCACTAGAAGGCCAGGTATTCAGGACCCCATCAGTCCACAAGCAGTTCGAGGAAGCTTGGTGTGCAGGAGATGTTTGCAACTTGTAAGCATTTTGTGGTATCTCCTCAGTCTCTCTTTAATCCCATCAGGATTAAAAGAAAAGGAGTGACCAGCAGGTTTTTCCAAAGTTACTCAGATGCTGTAATGATGCTTTGGCTGCTGTCACTTCTGCTGAGAAATGGAGTGAATTGGAACAAAGAACATAGCAATGGCACAGTGCCATCATAATGCTGTTAAGAACTAATGTAAACTCAGCTGGAGAAAACCATTTGCAGTGAACAGCAAGGTTTATTGACCATGGCAAGCCCAAGAACATATTCTCAAGAACCACCTCTTGGCATTTTAGCTGTTGTAATGTGCTGCATATGTAAATCTGTAAGCACTTGCTTCTCTCAGCTCAGAGCTGCCTGGTGGGCAACCCAGACTGGCCTAGGAATGTAAACACATGCCTCTATGTTCATGCAAGTTTCTCTTTTGTTTTTTGTTTGCCTTGCCAAATTTGAGTAAATTGGAAATTCTGCACTACTTGGGGTGACTAATTAGATTTCTTGGTGAGCACAAACCCTGACTTTTTTTGGAAGGTGAAAATTATTCATCTTGAAACTGCAGCATATATTCCAGACAGTTTCCTTACTAATTTCAGACAAGATACAAAGCTACAGTGATGAATGGATTGAACAGTTAATATTTGACATTTCCTTTTATACTTATGCCATTTAAAAATAGCTGACTTTTGACAAACTGCTAGTACGTTTTTATATGAATTAGAAAACCTAGACTTACAGTAAGTTCATTGCTACCTTTCATTTTGAGCTCTCTGGAAAATGGCTGTGCTAAAGGTTCCAGCTGCTTTGATGTTCAGCATGAGTACAATGATACTAAATTGGGTGAAGCTGTTGACTCCCTTGAAAGCAGAGGCCCTGCAGGGAGACCTTGACGAATTCGAGGGCTGGGCACTCACCAACCTTATGAAGTTTAACAAGTACAAGTGCCAGATTCTGAACCTGGGATGGGGCAACCCTGGATATATGTGCAGGGTGGGGAGTGAGACACTGAAGAGCAGCCCCACAGAAAGGGATTTGGGGTCCTGGTCAGTGGCAAGTTGAGCATGAGTCAGCAATGCCCTGGCATCCAGGAGGGCCAAGCTTGTCCTGGGGGGCATCAGGCACAGCGTCGCCAGGCCTGTCCAGGGATTGTCCCACTCTGCTTTGCACTGGGGTGGCTTCACCTTGACTATTGTATTTTTGGAACTATGGTAAAAGAAGGATATAAATCAATTACAGAGCATCCAAAGGAGGGCAACAAAGATGGTGAAGGGCCTTGAGATGAGGCCATATGAGGAGCGGCTGAGGTCACTTGGTCTGCTCAGCCTGAAGGAGACTGAGGGGAGACCTCATAGCAGCTTCCTTGTGAGGGGAGGAGAAGGAGCAGGCACTGATCTCTCCTCTGTGGTGACCAATGACAAAGGGAAAGGCATGAAGCTGTGTGGCAGTAGTAAACTTTAAAAACTTTATGAACTTTTTTTTTTTGTATGATATATATTAAAGAGTGAAAGCTGGTGATATCAACAGGTGCCAGAGGAGCACTTCAGAACTGCCTCTCTGAGACAGTTTGGAAGGTATGTCTCTCATAACAAGATGCCAACCTCATTTTTTTGCCTCTATGGATTTCATGAGAACATGACTCTAATCTCTGCACCCTAGGCCCACCTGCACAATTTAGGACAAGATTTTTTTTCTGCTGTCCTAGATGTCTCCCTGTGTTGGTAGTGCCCTGTAGTGCGAACATACTCAATGTCTTCCATGTGACGTCTGTGAATGGTGGCGTCCAGGGGACCGAGCCATGCTGGCGCCCTTTGTACCTCAGTGCAATGATAGCCACTGAATTGCATTCTTAGAGTGTCAAATTATTTCACAGTGAATTATGTCCATTTCGTACCCAATAATCCAGCAGGAAGGTGAAGGAGAAAGTTTGTGCTCGTGCAGAGACCTGAGACTCTTGCACTGGATTGTCTTTGGTCTTCTTTAGCGATGTGTTGTAACTAAGGGCTTTTATCCCATTTATCTTGAAGATGTGAAATGTGTTAAGGAGTGTGCTGAGGCATGCTTGCTGAGCGAAGGAATGATTAATCTTCCAGGACTGTTTCCATATAAAGCATCAAATTACATTTATGAAGAACCTCTACATCATAGCCATCCTAGGACTTATATAAGGTCACTATACAAACACAGCCACCAAAATCTCTTTAGAACATCAAATTTGATAGAGATAAAATGTGCTTAGTGATTTTTTTTTTAAAGGTCAAAAAGGTAAAGATCATGTATTTACTTCAATTGAAATTCAGCAGGTCTTAGGTTAAAGTGAGGGATAATGAAAATAAATCTCTAGAATTATGTTATACTTAGAATATTGATCAATAATTGTCTCAGCAAGAGCTGATGGTGAGCTGAAAATTTGTTTGCAAATTTACATAAATATTTCTGATTGGCACATCTTGTGCATAATTGTACATAGCTTTACCCTAGATTTTTGTTCCACACTTTGTGTCCACATTAATGCTTTAGGAATGTTAGACTATCCTTATTTTTGATTAAAAACATGTTAGAAAATTCTCTAGTGTAAAAAAATAAATATTTGCATGGACATTATTAGTTACTAATATATTGAAGGAGAATGTTTTACACTGTAGTGGTTTTACTGGATACCCTACAGACTGAGTACTGCTACTGTAAGGAAGTTGGCCTTGGAAAGGGAAGCATTTTCAAAATGATTGGTAGGAAGATGGGTCTGTGGAGTCCTTCTAAGGAGAGTACTCATGCTTGAAATATATCATACAGGTGTTTTCTAAAACCTTTCTTCTTGTGTCTACACAGTCTCCCTATGCTTGTAGAAGTAATATAAGGTGCTTCCTTCCTCTTAAGGGTGGGTAATCACAGTCTTTCACTAGCCAGCTAGTATAATCTTAAAGTAAGTATTTCTAGTGCACCTTCTTGGAGATCTGTGTCATTTTCTGTACTGCTTGCTTTATTTGCTGCCATACTCTCCCATTCTCCTCTCAGGAAGCACCTGAGAGGAATTCCCCCCAGGGACCTACCTCAGTGCCTAGGCTGCCTTTCAGGATGATGGAGGCAGGCAGGGGCCTCTAGGGGGTGAATTCACTACTCTTTGTTAGCATTTAGAAACTTTACTTAAGTGCTTTAAATCACGCTCTGAAACGGCAAGTATCTCCATGAACTCGGTATAGAATATTGAGTCATAAATTAGGTGTCTGGAATCCACAGAATACTTGTGCTTTTTCTGCTCCCATGCACATTTGATGTATACTTGGTGCTGAATACAAAATAAGTTAAAATATGGATAATTTTTTTTCTTTTTTTTCCCCCTTTCTCTTTACCCCCTTTTATGTTTCACAGAATCACAGAATGGTTGGGGTTGAAGGGATCTCTGGAGATGATCTCTCTATCTGCATAGTCCAGCCCTCCTGCTAAAGCAGCCTCACCTAGAGCAGCTTGCACAGGATCATATTCAGGCAGGGTTTCATAGTCTCTCTGGGCTGCCTGTTCTCTGCTCTGACACCCTCAAAGTAAAGAAGTTTTTCTTCATGTTCAGGTGGAACTTCATATATTTCAGTTTGTTCATGTTTCCCCTTGTCCTATCACTAGGCACCACTGAAAAGAGGCAGGCCCCATCTTCTTGACAAGCACATGCTCTGCCATAACCAGATTTTTTAGTTATATTATCTCCTTATGGATCTGCAGGATACATCAAGGAAAAAACAAACAAAAAAGAGGCTATTTCACTATTTCTCGAAGTTTACTCATGCAATAAGATGGATGTAAATTAATTGTAAACAGGAAAACTGTAAAATAGAGTTAATAAAGTTCTTCTCCTCATAATGGTGTCTGAGTCTCTGCTTTCCAAGAGCTGACATGCACTAATGGAGTATGTGACTGATTTTTTTTCACACCTTCTTTTTGTCGCCGTTCGTATCTTTTCACTACTCAAGTCCGACTTGTTTTACTTCCTTGAAATGTCTTGGAAGGAAAAAAAGTTGCATGGAGCCACTTCTTAGTTGGTATTTTTTATATTAGCTTGCCTTCTGCTGCTGCCATGAGCTATAAGCTAAGCTATATAAACAGCAAGGATTGCTTACTTAGTACCTACTAATAAACATGAAATATTTCTGGATGGAATCACTCGTTCTGGTTCTTTCATAGGTTACTGAGTCTGCATGAATTTTCTTGGTTGCAGTCAGTCGGTGATCTAGTTGGTGACAAGGCAACGTAGCCAAATACACCCATCTGTATTTCACTGGACTATCATCTTTATTCCCATAGGTATTCCCATTCCCAATTTGAAGGCATATCAGTTCTGTTGCAGCATGACAGGAGAAAAAGAGGCAGAGCTGTTTCCCCCAAATACTGCACATCTTGAGGAAATGCACCTTTAGTGAAAGAAAATCCCTTGATAATAACTGAATGAAATGACAGTAAGGCTTACTGAGTTCAAGAAGTGCAGGTAGGAAAATAAGAACTGGTTTCTGCTATAGTAACAGCTACCATGGGATGTGGGAGTGAAGGAATGGGGAGAAGAGATAGAGGGAAGAGAAAATAAAGGAAATACATAATCAATGGGTCTAGGTTTTAGTTTGGGGAATTTGTTCTCAGAGGGGTTTCTTTCCCCTAGACTAACCTTTTTTCAGGGTTTGTGGTTTTTCAGGGATTCGTGGTTCAGATGAGATAAAGAGGTTGAAGGAAGCAAGTAGTCAGTTTGAAGTATTTATTCAATGTATGTATATATATACATACAGGAAATGTATGTTTATGTGTTTATCTAACAGTAAAAAATGTGTATGTCTCAGTGATGTGGGAAGATGTCATACTTGACATTGAATTAATGTTTTAAGCAGTGACGTGTCAGGTACTGCAGGTGTACTGTAGTGCCTACGTGATGACACTGAATGTATCATAGAATTGGGGACTTACAAAGAAAAACTCACATAACTTTACCAGTTAAGCTGGGAAATTTGGCTTCTGGGGAAAAGTAGATGAAGTTTAGGCACAGGCAGAGTCTTAATATGTTGAATAGAGGGTGCATATAAGCAGTGGATTACATATCCATTTTCAGCTCAGTGTTGCAACAAAGGAGACAGCAGCTTAAGAAAATATGCCTGAATGAAGTCACAGCTCTGAATGTGTGTGCTGTGCGTTTTTAAAATAGAATCCTGTTGAATTGAATAGAATCATAATCTCCTACGCTGCATGGGTGGTACTCAAGACTTTAGGGGAATGGATGATAAGTCTGATACTAATGGAAGTCTATTAGAAAGAGATATGAATTTATCTTGCATGTGTCACGGGCGAATTTGTCTTTAGCAGACCTACAAGTTGAGAAAATGATAAATGTTTCATATTTATGTCATTGAATTAAATGGGAAAGGTCCTTCATTCAGCCACTTCCTACTGTTATTATCAGTGTTGGACTGCTAATTCGGGAGAAAAAGGAAGGAGAGCAGAAGAAAAAAAAATAATCTGGGTGATGAATGAAGGTGTCAAGACTCAGGGCCATTCTGGGAACACAGAAATATAGAACTGCTCTTCAGAGGTGATACAATCTCCAGGACAAACACGGATGGAGGGCTTCTGCTGCTGGATCTTGCTGACCAGGGATCTCTGGACATTCTTTAGAGGCATTAGGACTGCAGTCCAGGGTGAGGAGAGGTTTGTTGGTAGAGGGATGGACAAGCTGTTGCGTGCCCACAGAGTTGGCTTTATTATGCCAATAACAAGTATTGCTGTCCATCAGAAATTATGTTCCTTTTGGTGGAGAAATACCCTGCATTTCTGTTAATTCCAAACACCCATGGCTTATTCACCCATACCTTATTCAACTGAGAAATCAGTTCAGGTATTTGAGCAGTGGGGGTAGAAAAACTCCATACTTCTAGCTTATGTGCCATATCAGCAAGCACACACAATTAAACTTCATTTTGTAAAAAAAACACCTTAAAAGTACTTAGCACAGTAGTATAAAAGTTGTGATAAAGTCTGTGGGTTATATTGAATGTATTTAGAAACTCTACTAAAATTTAAGCTTCAGCTCAGATTTTACAATAAAAGAATCAACATAAGTTAGGCACCCTGTGTAAGGTCAATTAGACACTTTTATTCAAAAATTGTATAAATGTTGATTTTTAAAGCCTGCACAAACAAGATACATGATAGAGGAAAGAATGCATTACAGTTGAACAGCTATGGTATTTTTAAGACTACCCACAGTGAGGGAGCATTTGGCTAAGACAAGGTAATAGTTTGCAGGTTTCTTCTACTTAGGAAACCTGCTCTTTTTTGCTTTTTCACTCACTTATCTCACAAAAACATAAAATAAATATCCTTTTCCATTTTTCCTTTCACTTTTTGTCAAGCAGTACATGCTTTATAGTTGCTGAATGTATAATAATTAATGTTATTTTGATTTTGTGCGGGGGGTTAATTCTGGCTAATACAAGCTTTCAATGTTGCTTTTTCCTAACTTGATTTCAGTACTCCTTTAAATATATTTGTGTTTGTTTTCTGGAGTTTATCAATCATCTCCAAAAAAATTTGATAAAAATTTATATACTAAACTCTCTTGAAGCTTTACTGGTATCATACTGATGCATCTAGGCTAGATCATTTCCCCTTAATTCTCTTTCCTATACTTGCCCTTACTTATTTTAGCTGCTACTCAGACTTAAAGATAGGATAATTTCCTGCTTTAGCTACTTGGTAAGCTAAGAAATAGTCAATATAGCAGAAGCTGTTTAGATCAGTTCCATGGATGTGCCTTAGGTCTTAACATGGTCTGCTTGCTTGGTTTGTCTGCTGTGAGCAGGGCATGCAGAGCAGGCAGAAGTACTCCTGGGTCATTTTGAGGGTGTGGAAGGCTTCTCGTTCCCCTTCCTGACTGGGTTTAAGTGACCACCCACTGCACACATTAGATGCCTACATGGGGTTAAGATCCACACTTGTAACCTGTGCTTGAGTAAGGAACTGAGGTTGCTCTGTCATCCCCGAGATGAGGCTTGGTCCATGACATGGTGTGTCTGGAAAAGGAATAGTGGTAGCTGTAGCGCTGCCCAGTTTTCGCATAGTAAATGACTTGTAAGTTTGTGTGCACAAGAAAAAACCATCTGTTTGTTTGCGCTCTTGAGAAGTCAGGAGCTGAAGCCTTCATTTCTCAGCCCTTTACAGATTGAGTACCCTTGCCAGCAGCCCAGGATCAATGGGAACTATCCAGCTCTTACTCAGTCTAGACCAAGAACAAGACAGAGAAAGAAGATGCCTGAGCTCCCTCTATGTAAAATAGAAGGGTTCTCTAAAGAAATGTAGCTGGACTCAGTTCTTTGGGCCACTCTACTAATTTTCTGTGATAGAGTTATAAGATGCATTAACAGTATTAAAAGCAGATCTCTACTGGGAATTTGTTTAGTGTGGTGTAGAGTCAGGTAGAAGTAATCTTAGTCATTCACCCAGAGTCATGACATCAAGGAGTGAGAACTGGATCTGAGTCCTTAACCCTTGATGCTTTCCCCTTCAGGACTGATCTTATTCAATTTCTTCTTCAGTATAGTGCTTCAAAGATTAGCTACATTAATCATCTCTGTTACCAAAAGAGTAGATTTAAACTCCAGGACAAAAGCCTCTTTATGAAGCGAAAGGTCTTATTAAAATATCAGCTAAAGTCCCTGGAAGATCCCTTATAAAGACTACTGTTGCTACAACACTGAGTTGCTTTGTCAGGGAAAGCAAGATTATGGTAAAAATATCAAGCTTAACTTTTTTTTTTTTTTTTCTTACACTCTAAATTATTTTTTTTTTCTATCATCATCAGTAGTTATCTAAAAAAAGCTTCACAAGGGGGAAATATCTTAAGCTTACTTTCTTCTGCTTGGTTACTGCTCATGGTCTGATTTTATTCAGTGAGACATTAAGTCAGTTTCAACAATAACAATAAATGAGTATACTTTGAGTTCTGTGTGCCTAGGAGAAACACTGAATAGGTTTGCATATGGACAGGGTGATAATTGTCATAACATTGCTCCTTTCTGTTCATGCTCTTAGCTTTGCCACCCCCCATGCAGGGCCGTGCCCTGAGTGTGTTGCCTGCCACAGACTGTGTGAGAGTCCTTCAGATGTGGAATGCCACACAGGAGGGGCCAGTGGCAGCACCCAGAACACTGGCACTCCTTGCCAGAATATGGCCTTTTGCCTTTGAGTATCCCTCTATGGCTGTTTTATTTCTTCTTACAGCAATGTCCAGACCTGATGAAAATACTCTGATGTTGGAATTAAGATTTTTTTTTAGAGTCATCTTTCCTAGGTGTTCTTTTAAATGTGGCTAGACAATGTTTTGCACAGAATGGTGTTTTGACCATTGTCCTATATTTTACATGATTCTTGTGGATTCCTTCCAGCTTCAGACATTCTATCCCTGGTGTCCCACAGACAGAGCTGAGCAGTTCATTTGCTGACTCATCCTACTCTTTAGCTGCACTTTTCTTTGAGGTAGAAAAAGGACGTGGTTTATTTCTTGCCTGCCCGTCTGATTGCTTTGTTTCAATCTTACTGCTTTCTGCCAGACAGAAAAGGGAAAAACCCAAAATACCACCAACACCACAAGAAAAGCCCCAAACCCTTACAATTGAAATGTATCTCTTCGTGACCTACAGTCTTCCTAAGTACAGTTCTGGTACTATCAGATGGGTGTTGTGCTTTCTGGTCTTATCAATGGTCAGTGATCTTCATGTTTCCTGTGTCTTAATCCAGGCAAGCGTGCTTTCAGCAGACCAGTTCTGAGTTTGTGAAAGCAAGACTCAAGTTTTTGAAAGCTGCCTCTGTTTTCAGTCACTCAAATCTGCTAAAATTTAAATATAAAATGGACACCCGAATGCCTTTCTGACAGCTTTGAAAGTCTTAGCTTATGGAGTCTCTATTGCAATTGCTAAAGTAACAGTCCATGAAGCCTGACAAGTGATTAAAGGAAATTATTGGTAGCCACCATTATGGTTTTGTTTTCGTTGGCAAAAACATTAGTGTAGTAGCTTTGCTGTCTTGCCTCAGTTTTTCATCCAAACTACCAGTAATAAAAAGTATGATTACTTCATTGGAAATGTGCTGCTTGCTATAATTCCTGTAATCACGTCTGTTTTATTTTCTTTTCCTTGTCTTTGTTTTTTTTTCTCTTATTGTACAAATAAAAATGAATCAGAAGATGATGTTTGCCATTTGTAAAACTTAGGCTGCATCTTATTTTGGCAAACACCTCAATCAGGGATCTTTTCCAGTTTTGATTTTTTTTTTTACTTCCCATTGCTCACCTATATTAGCATTTGTAAATATTGTCAAAAAAAAGAAGAAATGTGGTAGAAAACAGTTTCCTGGCTACTTTTAAATTTCTTTCTTTTTTCTTCTATACCATCTCCCAATAAAATTTTGAAGCATATATGCCTGACTTCCTTTTCTATATGAAGGGATTAAATATTATGTTAAATGTTATTTGTAGAAACAGATGGGTAATTATATGTGTGATAGATGCTATCTCAGTATCTTTAAAATATATCCTTATAGGATTGTTTACTCATGTACTCGTTATTCTCTCTTTAACGAACACTGAGAAGTAATAATATGTGGATGCCAGTTGCCCACCAAAGTATCTCTATCACTCTCCTTCCTTCCCTGGACAGGAGAGAGAAAATATAACAAAAGGCTTGTCAGTTGAGATCAGGACAGGACAAGATCAGTCACCAGTTACTGTCCTGAGCAAAACAGACTGGCTTGGGGAAATTAGTTCAATTTATTACCAATCAAATCAGAGTAGGATAATGAGAAAAAAAAGCAAATCCTAAAACCACTTTTTTCCCACCCTTTCCTGCTTCCAAGACTCACAAATTCTCTACTTCCTCCCTCCCTGTTGTGGCACAGCGGGACAGGGAATGGTGGCTGCAGTAATTCATCACATGTTGTCTCTGCTGCTCCTTCCTCTACAGGGAGAAGACTTCTCACTCTTCCCCTGCTCCGGCGTGGGGTCCCTCCCATGGGAGGCAGTCCTCCACCAACTTCTCCAACATGAGTCCTTCCCACAGGCTGCAATTCTTCACAAGCCATGCCAGTGGGTCCCTTCTGTGGGGTGCAGTCCTTCAGGGCCTCAGGCCCGCTGCTCCAGTGGGTACGTCCCGTGGGGCCACAAGTCCTTCCGGCAAGCCTGCTCTGTTGTGGGCTTCTCTCTCCATGGGTCCTCAAGTCCTGCCAAGAGCCTGTTCCAATAAGGGTTTCCACAGTCACAGCCTCCTTTGGGCACTGCTGGGGTCCTCCAGGGACTGCTCCACTCCAGTAACTGCACTGCTCTGCTGCCCCATGGACCTCCATGGGCTGCAGGGGCACAGCTCCTTCACTATAGTTTGCACCGTGGGCTGCAGGGGAATCTCTGCTCTGGTGCTTGGAGCACCTCCTTCCTCTTCTTCATGGATCTTGGAGTCTGCAGAGTTGTTGGCTTCACATATTCTCTCTCTAGTCAAAGTTGCTCAGGTTTTGTTTTTTTTTTATTTTCCCCCTTCTTAAGTATAGTATCTCCGAGGCACCACCCCTGCTACTGATAACTGGTTGGAAAGCAAAAGGATCCTTTGCCCTTCATGGTGCCTTGTCTTTTGCAGCCTACTACATGAAAGGTTTGTGGCAAACAATAAAGTATTAAGGACATGCTTTTATAGATTTGAAAATTTTCTTAAGCACTGTAGTTTGCTGCCAGTGGTGATGCCTGCTGAGATGGAAGTTCAGATGATAGCAGTCTTGAAAACAGAGTTGAGAAAGTGACTTGGCTTTGAAGTGGTCATCCTTTAGTTAAAGGTTGAGGGAACAAGTCACCATGCCAGTTCATTTTAGAAATCTGTTCACGAGGGCCAGCTTGTTATCTCTAAGCTCTATGATAGTGTAAAATGGCTTTGTTTTACTACTATGTGATGTTGTCACTGACATGTAGAGTTTAACCTCTCAGGGCCAATCTAGAGAAGTAGAAGTTTCTGCTGCTCACAAACACTCTCGCTCTTGTTGTATATGTATACTCTTACAGTGCATTGCATCTTCAGACTCTTTTACAATGCTAATCTAACTCATTACAATATTTAAAGGACAGCCGTCTCTCTGCATTTCATATGAACTGAAAATCTGAAGTTGCAACATTGATTAAGCTGTAATAAATAATTGTACTGAAGTATGGTGTCAATTGATTTCTAAATGCAAAATATTCGGCTGAGAATTTTTTTCTTCAACATTATTTTCAAAGTGCAAAAATAAATATTGTTGGAATGATCAAAGTGAATCACTCATGTTTTCCAATTCAAAAAAGTATTTTGAAATGCTCATTACTAAGCTATATGTGAATTTGGTCTAGTGTATTGACTTTCGAAAAATATACAGGCATGTTTAATCTAGAGCAACAGCAGTGAAATCTGTAGCTATTCTGGTAGCGAAATACAGTCTGGGTTAACACCTTTATTTTGGGCTAATCAGTATCTATTTCAAGGAATCTCTCAGAGGATAGTGTTCAGATTTTAATTAAAGATAAAAATTGCAATTGGTAGAATTAATTTTAAAATTTACTTTATTTTTCACCACCTAATATATATGTTTGCTTCACCTAAATGTATGCTTAGCTTCAAATATTTTCAGTGTTTCATTTATTCTTTGACTTTGACCTAGAAATTGTAGCACACACTATGAAAGTTATAATTGATTAATATTGTATTCTTTTCAATTACAACTCTTCTTTAAATAGTACTTAGATATTCTTACCAAATTATTATATACTGTTCTTAAAATATTTACTTTTTCTCAATGGTCGAAGTGATATTCAGGAAAAATTTACTTATAAATTACATCTCTGACTTTAAAAAATGGGAGAACACAGAGGACAAAAAGAAGAAAAAAGTGATTCCTCAATTTTGCTCTTCTGTTGAAGGTAGCTTTCAAATTTATTATTAACAAGTGCTCAACTGTGCAAAAAAAATCATATTTTTTTATTACTTTTATTTTCCCTAACAAGAATCTGACTTGAAAAGGTAGCCAGAGCTTTTGACAAAACAGGGATTACAAGAATAACAGACTTCTGAAGCAATAATCCAGAATTCTGTCCGATTAGTTTGGCTCTCACTTTTTTTTAAAGGCAATTTTTATCCACCTACTTTTAGTATGTTTTAAATATGTGCTGAGAACTGTGTGATCATATGTTAAAAACAATATCATTATGCATATCTTAATGGTGTATCATAATCTCTGAAAATTAAATCTGCCGAGGCTGCCTCTTGACATTTTTCTAAAATTTGCATGTCCATTTTCTTCAGACTTTCTTATCAAATTTTTAGCTTTCTTAAATAATTATTGTTATTATTATTATTATTATTAAGAAGTGCAGACTACACGTTATTCACTGTCCACTGACATGAAATTCCTCCATTTCAACCCATTAGCTGTTAGTGGGGTGTGCCGAGTCTGTGGTAGGTGTTGTGTGCTGTTTGTCCTCCCTCACGTCAGTCATTCGCAGTGTCCAGTGCCTGCAGAGTGCTCTGTGGATGGGTTTCACAGCTGTGTGCTGGCAGCTGAGGCGCACTGAAACGTGCAAGATGTATGGTTTCATTGATTCTGGGTTATGCAGAGATGTCCATCCCAAGCCAAACGATACTTCCTGTGAAACATGGAGCTTGACTATGGAGCTGTAAGTCTTCAGCATTACCTGCTCTCAGCAGGCAGTTAAGAGTCCTTTTGTCAAAATGTCCTACCTCCAGAAATAGCCGCTCAGAATAGCAAGTTCTTGCCACTGATGACATGCTCTGTTCATTCTTCTGGCTGTCATATGATCTGCTATTAGTAACCTTATAACCTCTCATATGAACTTTGGGGTCTAGTGGAAGCTTGGGATGGGAAAGAAAGCGTCCATTTCCTGGATAGGCTTTAATATTAGTTATTATTTCAATTTCCTGAGTTTTCAGCATCTTCAGGGTCTAGAACAGTGCTCAGTATATTGCAAACATGCTGGAGGACAGCAGGACTTCAACACCAGCATCTCCTGTGACATCATAAGACTTACAGTATCCGTACCATGTATCCTGCCTCATACTGCACCAAATGTCTCCCTCCTTCATCTCTCCGTGCTGCACAGGGTGTCATTTTCCCCTTCCCACTTCTGTACTAGGTTTGTCCACGTCCCATCTGTTGTATCCTTGCAACCCACCTACTCTTAACTCACTCGCTTTCCTAATTTGGCCCCCTTAAAATAAAAAGGCAAAGAGCTCTGCTCCAGTATATGGTTCAGTATTAGAAGTGATAAAGTATGTTGTCTCTCTCTCCTAGTATCAATTTAGTCTATCTGGACCACATCATCTGAGCCCTTTTTCATACCTCGCTGTATTTGTTCTTCTTTTTCTACTTTCCCCATTCCCACCCACCATGATCCTTCCCATTCTTCCAGGCCTCCTTCTTCATTTCAGTCCTGCCTCATTTTTCTTCTTACAGCCTTTTTTCTTCCCTGTTCCTTGTTCTACTTTGTGGGTGTCAGGCTGCCTCTTCCTTCATTTGGTATCATTTGGCATGACTGAAAGCAAGTTAAAACAACATTTTATTGCATTGACACAGAAAAAAACCCCAAGTGGATTGAAGTCAGGTGGTGCTGTCATCTGTCAACCTCTTCTGGATATTGCTCTTCTACCTCAGAGACACATTTGAAGCAGCTCCTGATATTCATTGTACGTAGGCACATCAGGTGGGATGCGTGTTGTAAAGATCCTGGTACTGTTTCAAGTGAGGGCTGACATCCTCCCTAGATTACCAGCTCATGTATGGAAGAAAGATGTGGCTATTGGAGCAGAAACCACGTCAGGAGTCCAACTTTTCCTCATAAATCAACAGCCTTGGAGTGAAAAATGCCTGATGTCTAACCTGATAATGCTGTTGTAAATGAAGAAGATTTGACTGGTGAGACCAATGGTGATTTGGAAGCAAGAGTAATTTTTCATGTGTACTTGTAATCTCTGGCATGTGATTTTGTTCAGTATATGAGATGTGGTTCTTTAAAATATGAAACAAACATTAACTTAAGCTGTTAAACTTCTAATTGCATAATTAATTTTTGGAGAAAAATGTAATTGTTGGAATGTATTTTCATCTGACTTTACAAACTGTTAGGCAACATTCCAGTCCACATTTTGAAATTAAGATTACTTTGTCACCTTCTAAATAAGACTAATGTAAATTTTTAAAGAGTGTGTATTGAATTCTGGTAGTTCCTGTGTTCCTGACAGAGTGATTAATAAAATCACTGTGTGATGTTACATCACACAGGCTTGGATAACATCTTTTGGAAGAGTACTTCATTCTTACTCAAATTGAAAATACCTCTGTGTGTCTTAATGTACACCTTATTCAGAGAGCCTCATACTGTTTGTTCTGTTCATTCTTGACTGCAAAAACCTCTGGTTGCACTAAAGAAATGGCAATAGCACTGGATTTCCTAAGATACTGGCAGTCAGACCAACAGGATCTGTTAATGGATGGGAGTGATAGACATAGCAAGTATTTGTCATGGTCCCTGGCATTTTCCACGTCAGAGGGGGGAAGTGCTTAAACGTCGCTGAGGCCAAGGGAAGTCACAAAGGATGTGTCCATAGTGGGAGTGATGGGGTCCCCATCTTCACTGATACTGGTGGAATTAAGGTTGATTCATGAAGCAGTTACTGAGTTCCTGAGGGTGCTGTTGCTGAACCAGTCCTGACATTGTCTGGGGTACCCCCAATAGCATAGCAGATACACAAAGGTAGTTCAGTCTCACTGTTAAAGTGATTGGTTTGAATTCTGGGCAAAGAAGATCCTGAATCCAAAATTTCATCAACAGGCCCAAGGTCTGTAGTCATGGTTCCTTCCATGAGTCACTCAGGGGTTTAAGCAGCTATGGAATTACAGAGCAATGGCCACAGGCAATACCGCAGCTGTCACCCTACCTGAATATCATGAACTCATTAATCACAAAGTTTGTCATAATGTGATTGTTCCTGATCTGGAGATGTGTAGTTGCCTGCAAGATTGTCAGGACTGCACTTTGACTCCCCATGGAAATAGTTTTTATTTACTGTATAATTAATTGGTAAGTTAAACAGCTGAATAATACAAGGCCTGACATTAAGTTTGATGCTGGTTTTCTGGCAGCCCTTCAGGGCAATGCTCTTCCTCTGAGCCTTCCTAGAGTAATTAAATACCATTAATCCTTTGAAGAACTTCCCAGGTAGGAAGGAAAGGAAAGAGCAGGGAAGATTCAGGAGAAGCAGAGCAGAGTGAGAGTCCTTAGCATGGGGGAAAGTGGGGACAGGAATGGGGACAGGAATAGGGACATTATTTGGGGCAGCTGGAGGTGGTTAACACAGGTCTTTCACAAGCTGCTGAGAGCAGCTGAAGATTTCAAGTGATTCAAAAGCACAAGCAAATTCTCATGTCAGCTGATGCATTATAGTATGCTCTGTATATTTAAAACACACATCCCTTTGTCTTTCTGGTACCCTTTTTTGGTAGATATACTTGTAAGCATTAGGAAAAGGTTTTAAGAGGATGACTGACCATGTTTTCAGAAGTAGTAATTGCTTTCAGATAGCTCAGTTTTAAATGTATGATTTGAAATACACCAGGATGTAATTTCACTGGGCTTTATAGCCGCAGTTTCTATTTACTGTACTCTGAATTTTGGATGCAACAGTTGATTTTGAACCACATATTTACTTGGTGGGATCCATGAAGTTGTTGTTCCCTTGAAAAAATACTGGCCCAAAATGAACTTCCAGTCCCCGTATGATGGCATTAGGAAAAAACGCTAGTTTTTGAATGAATGCAATACGTGCATTTTATTCAATTCTGAAAGAAAGTAAAAGAAATATACTGCAATAAGAGTATAAGATGCTAATTTGCATCACTGAAAGTTTGTTCTAGTGGAATTTACAAGTTGATTGTGAGACTGTAGTTTATAGAAATTAAAAAGCATTTTGTAGCTTACTTATGAAGTAAGTTAAGAATAACAGCTTTGCAGTTTTCATTGAGAGTCATTGATAACAACAGGAGTAGAAATTTACTCTTCACTGAATGTCTATGTAATTCAGGCTTTTTTCCATCTCAGCAGGGATAAAAAGGAAGGCAATGGGTGGCACAGGATGTATTGAATTAAGAAGTTAAAAATGCAGAAGTGAGTGTAGAGTGGACCTTAGGGCAACAATCAGAAAGCATTCAAAGAACAAGTCTCTTGATGAGTTTATATCTAAAAGGTAGGTATTTGTAGACAGATAGATTAGATGAGAGATCAGATACTGGAGCTCATGGATTTACAATAGGTAATTTCTAGCACAGAGGGCTCGCTATTCCTTTGGGGGTCTGTTTTGCTGCTATTCTCCAATGCTACCTCTGATCATTTACAGTGAATATTATTGGCAACATGTGGCAATCCTGACAAGGATCTGGTTATAATTTTATGATAATGTGCATTTTCTGTGGCTTGCTGTTGTCATCCTTCATATGTCTGTTTAAAGTGCCTGATTTTTGCTGCGAGCGTAAGTGCTCGGAGCTAAATTGGGGCTGACTGCTGCCACTGCTGAGGGTGGGAGGGCTACAGAGCAGAACATTGCTGCTTTTGACCTGAAAACATGCTGAGCATGATCTCCTCAGGGAGCCACAGCTAAAGGTCTGTGGTGCCTCGAGCCCAGAGTGCCACAGCTCTGGCATATATGTCTTTGTGCCTTGCTGGGTGTGATCCAGAGTACGGGGTGGAAGGACCCTTTACTACATCTTGCTTTTTTTCACTTTGTTACCTTCTTTTCACTGCTCTGATGGAATATCAGTGAAATGCTGTACCATTTATTTACAATGCTGTATGTATTCATTAGATGTGCAGAATAAAGTAGATATACAGTGAGTCTGCAGGGAAAAAAAATAATCAGGGAATCAATAGCTGGAGAAGCACTGCTATTAGGCTGTCAGCTGTTCTCAGCAGAGTATGGCAAAGCAAACTTCAGCCAAGTGACCTAGAAAGATGGATGCTTTATCAAGGAGTCAGCCTGCTTCTCAGGCGATAAAGTATTGCAAGTGAACGGTCGGTGGCTGTGTTGCTGACCTGTGTGCTCGCCTGCCCTGTTGCAGATTCTGCTCTTGCCCTGCCTCTCCTAAAAAAACCACACAAGCTCTTACAGCTCAGATGCACAGGAAAGAAATTATTTCACTGGAAAAATTTTTATTTAAGTTGGCATTTTCCATTTCTTTCCATAAAACCATCAAGGCTGTTGCTAGTGTGCCAGCAGGTAGGCTGAGGCTGCAGTCTGCTGTGCTGACCAGGGTTATAGCTGTCTGATTCACTGACGTATCTTGACTGTACCCTTCTGCTACCTTCCTTACATGCCATATGCTCTTTGCTTCATTTACTATCATATATTGTGTTTTCATTGTGCTGGGTCCTGAGATCTAACATGGATTTTACATACTACAAAAACACTGCTATTACTATGCTCTTCCTTATATTGGAGTTGATGTAATCATCTCTCTGTCTAAAACTAAATTTTCAAAGCAACACTGTAGTATTTAATACTTTGAACATTAGGGTGCTTTCAAAGCACTTACACCATACAGTCACTAATCCTGAAGCATTGCTAGCACTAAAAATGGGAAAGAAAATATTTCAGGTATCTTTATCAGGCTGTGGATTCTCCTAGCTCATCACTTCTGTTGGTTTTCAAACACAATAGCAATTCTTAGATCCTTTAGAAATTCAGACATGGGGCTAATTCCGGCAGGAGAACACACTTTTCACAGAGTAAGACATTACCAGTCAAAATATCAATAGCTTTGATGATATAAGAATTGGAGCCTGCTTTGTCCCCAGCCTACTGGCTGGTGCTCTCAGGATCTCAGTGGCACCTGCAGTCTTCTGAACACATGCATTCTTTTCCAAAATATATTATTGTGTTCAAAAATACACAAGTGCTGTGCCACACTATTTTCTACTGACCTGCTTTGAGTAGTAGGCATGCAGTGACACAAAACAACACTAACAGAGTCAGAACATGACCGTTCTATGTTCCTCTTGAACACTCCAGAGGCCTGCTGAAAGGTCTATAATGCAATTAATTAACTAAAAGGAATATCATCATTAGTAAAGAACAAGATGTTGCATGTGCATCTCCTAGCTTCATAATGTGGGCAATCTGAGTTAAAAAATACATTTAATGTATTTTTTTTTCTTGGTATTTCATTTTCCTTATTTCTTCATCTGCCTCCAGAAAGCTCATAATTGAGAAACATAAGGAGGCCCACATGTTCATCAGTACTACTGAAGGTGCATGATTTATAGCAGGAGAAAGGAGTTATGCTAAGTGCAGATCAACTGCTACTGGTCACCAGGGTTTTGGAGATACAGCATCAATGGTACAAAGGGACTCAGAATTCACTTTAATGCTTTTCAAGTAGCACTTGAACAGTAAGAAAACTAACTAGTGAAACATGTTTGCTCTGTAAAACAGGAGTGTAATCAATAGTGTAATGCACACATATAGATGTATAGGTGCATAGAAACACGTATCTGTGGGCATATGGATCTGGGAAGTTCCAATATCAAAGCAAACCAAAAAGGACAGAATAAATTTTGACATGAAACGATTGCACACTGCTTTCTTTGGCTTTGCAGAACCTGGCTTATTATTTCTGCTCTGACTGGTTAGTGATAACTCCTTGCCAGATTGCATATGTCAGACCTTCAACCCAGGCTCTTTGATCAGCTTATGATGGTATTCTCCTCCTCCCCACCTACCCTTATGCTTCTGGATATCAGCAAGTTTGTAATATTTTTCTTTTAAATTTGACTTTTGAGCATTTTCACATTGACGGTTTATGTTGCAAGAATGGATGTTTTTGCCCCCTTTTTGGCTTTTTGGTTTTTTATAATTACCACCCCTGACTGGCCTAGCCAGTTTGTTTCTAGCAGATTAGTTCCTTATCTGCCAAGATAGAGACAATCAAATGTATGCAGAACTTCTCTTTAGAAACTGGATTATTATTACATCAAGCTCTAGCTTTCTGTTTTATAAAAGATTTCCTTCTATAGCTGATTTGCTTCCACAGCCTTTTGCTTCCTTCCCTCCCTCCCCCTGGATTCCCAATCTTGTTTGTGGGACAGACAGGCTTG
Organism: Ploceus nigricollis; assembly: GCA_013399945.1. Classification (NCBI taxonomy): domain Eukaryota; kingdom Metazoa; phylum Chordata; class Aves; order Passeriformes; family Ploceidae; genus Ploceus; species Ploceus nigricollis. The sequence continues at coordinate 3,035,383 of VXBC01005897.1, read as the reverse complement.
CTGGGGAAAAAAAAAACAATCCTGTCCTTCATTGCCCTTTTAAATTAATTCTCTGTTGTCTGCAAATGACTGAAGCAAATAGTACTTATATTAAAATCTGTAGCCCTGTGGGTTCTGATGATTTTAGAAGTCTGTTCAGTGCACAATCCTGGGAAACCGTTGTATCATCCTCCTGGGCATCAACCTTTTACAGATTTATTTACTATTTTTCAGAGTGGAAACTTAAGCAAGGATCAAGCGAAATCCTTAGAAAGTTGATGATCTCTTCATTAATACACTTAAAGCCTTTGGGCTGGCCTACATAGTTATCTGTTCTACTCATGTGTTTGCAATTTCAGAGACATTTTGTGAAATTTTGAAACGAGGAAGCTGATATTACTAATATGTTGGGGTTTTGTTCAATTTGGTTGGTTTGTTTGTTTGTTTATTTTTTATGGAAGCTTTTAGCTCTGTAGAATGTCACTTGGTTTATTAGCTTCTGGTAAAATAACTGCAAATATCTCTGCTTTTCAGTCTCTCTTATTCTTTATATATTCTTCCTTTGATTCCTGAATCTGGTGTGTGAATGTTTGATTTTCATGTCGTTTTCAGGCACTTGTCCTTTTAAATTATTTTAAAACTGTATTTCCACATTGTCTTTTCCAGATATTTATTTAAAATCTTATTCCAGTAGAATTTCACATTGTCTTACCTGAAGACAGATAGCATGTTTTGGGGTTGTTTGGGGGTTTTGCTGATTTGTTTGTTTGGTTTTGGGGGCAGGTCAGATTGTTGACTCTTGTGCTCTTACTACTGTTTGTGATGATACTCCTATCACTGGACTAAAATAAAATCTTTAAGCAGGCTTACAGTGGAAGCATTTTTTGTTGTCGTCTGTCCTCATGTACTACAGACAAGAAGAGATATCATGATTTGTTCTGTTTTCTCCTTGCAAAGAGACACTGGAATGGAGGATTACATTCAGGGTAATATCAATTTCCTGGTTGTTTTGTAACAAGATTAAGGGAAGGGGTGAGGGAAGGCCAATCTACCTACTCCAACTAATGACTATCTCATACCCACCATTAGTGGAAAAGAACATAACATGGAGAGCAGCGGTTGAGCAGAACAGCAAACTCTGGTGACCAGTATTGTTGGGAAGTTGTTTATTTTTGGAAAGCTCCCCCATGAAGAAGACCAAAGGCAAATGATTTTTCTCATAATATGAAACTTATGGTATAGGAAATTGTTCTGCCACTCAGTGCTTCACTGATGGAGTATTTCACTTTCCTCTTGGTTGTTTACCCCTTCAGTGCCATGGCACAGGATCGCGTGCGTGACTCCCATGAGTTGTGATTTGCAGGGGCTCAGAAGCTGATTTGTGATGCTGTCCCCTGGTCCAGGCCCTTATGTGTGACCTGGTCACCCGAAAGCAGAGCTGCACAAAGAAGCTGACTTACCCCAAGGTGCCATTTGTACCTCACAGAGAAGCAGAGATGTGGCAGTGGCGATAAGGGTTATCCACATCTTACAAACGATTTCCTTTGGCTCCCTGAGGTGTAAGGTCTGACTGTTATCTCCTGCCTGGATAACTATTTTGGTATGAGTCTTGAAGGCAGGGGGCTTGGGGCCCCTTCTTAAATGTGTATCATAGCTAGCACCATTTGATTCTGTCATTTTCCTCTTGCTGCAACTTTTCAAAAGGCATGACTTTTTGATCAGACCAACCAATTGCCAGAAATAAACCAGATCAACACCTTTGTTTTCTGTCCTTAATTAAAATAAAATCCTCAGACCCTGAGTGATTTGAAACATCAAGAACAAAGGAGTCAGAAAAGTTAATTACCAAGAAGGGCATGCATAGAGTAAGATGGGAGACAGATTGTGTGCGTGTGTATGTATTAGTTTTGGGTTTGTTTTTTTTTTTCTCCCTAATGAAGGTAATAAAGAGCCTAAGATGAAGTTTAGTAGCTGATAGGATGAGTGAGGAAAAGGGAAGTGTGGATTTTGTCACTGGCGTTTTAAGACTGAGATCTAGGAAAAAGGTAACTGACAAGTTACAAAATGTTAGCATCTCAGTGTAATGTGGTTGTTAATTTAAACACACTCATTTAAAAGTTCTGATCCATAATAAAGTTGAAATATGAAAATGTGAAGTTCGGCACTTTCTCCCTGTTAGATTTTCCTCTTGAGGGATTATGTTTTAGAAGGCAAAGGTGTAATTATAACATCAAATTTATTATACTAATTTCCATACTTAAGTTGTTTGTCATTCCAAAGTAAATGTCTATCACAGAGAATTCTGTATTGAACTCGTGTGTTTTAGGTTTAATGAAATGTTTGTTATGTTTTGCTTTCAACCTTTGATTGTGGTCATTTATAATTTATCTGCTCTATGATAATCCATGAGATAATCCACTAAGAATAATATTCTTTTTAATTAAACTTGGATGGATGGATGGATGGATGGATGGATGGATGGATGGATGGACGGTGCTTTCTTACTTCTCAGTGAGATTACCTATAGGATATGTCTGAAATCCAGATGCCTTTATCTAAAATACAGCTAAATGTAATTTAACTGATGAAGTTACTAGCTATTCCTGACATCTGTGAAAATAATCTCTCTCCAGGCTGTTTTAATGTCAGCTTGCTATTTGGGACTAATTGTGAACATGTGATTATCATCATATATTATGTAGTATAAGAAAGCAAGGACAAGGTATACAAGGTTGATTGAGTTGATGGCCTGAAATTACTTACTCTTCAATTTTGCTTTGTCACTTTCTTTTTTCATATATTTACAATTTATATAAATAACCTATGTCTGTGTTCCCTTTGGCTTGGTATTCCAGAGAGAAAAAGAGAACATAAAATCTTTGTATAAGAGGAATAATTTTCTTTTCCAGAGGAAAGTAGCTTTGTTAAAGTGGATAACCTAGAAAAGCCAATTTTCTGAAAAGACCATAGTCGCTTGCAAACGGCCCACAGGTATTCTACTTCTGTTACGTACGAAGAGTATAAATGCTTGGTCTGGTTTTGGGTGTGTGCATATTTGTCAAACACTGTGTTCGAGTCTTCACTGGACTTTGGATCCAGCACAAAGTGGTGGAAATAGTCTGTGTTGGCCATCTAAAAGCGTGATTCTTCCTCTAATATGTGTGCAGATCTAGACACATGGTGTTACTGATGGTGGAAGAATGTACATAAAACTTATTGTTTAATAGCATGAGTTGCACCTAGGATGGGGCAACCCTGGTTTTATATATAGACTGGGAATGAGATGCTGGAAAGGGACCTGGGGGTCCTGGTCAGTGGCAAGCTGAGCATGAGTCAGCAGTGCCCCGGCAGCCAGGAGGGCCAAGCGTGTTCTGGAGTGCATCAGGCACAGCATTGCAGCTGGGCAAGGGAGGGGATTGTCCTGCTCTGCTCTGCACTGGGGCAGCCTCACCTTGAATATTGTATTTTTGGCACCACAGTATAAGAAGCATATAAACCTATTAGAGAGCATCCAAAGGAGGGCAACAAAGGGAAAGCTGTACGAGGACTGGCAGAGGTCACTTGGTGTGTTTGGCCTGGAGGAGGCTGAGGGGAGACCTCATTGCAACTACAACTTCCTTGTGAGGGGAAGACGTGGGGCAGGCACTGATCTCTCCTCTGTGGTGACCAGTGACAGGACCTGAGGAAATGGCTTGAAGATGTGTCAGAGAAGGTTTAGATTGAATATTAGAAAAATGTTTTTCACCGGGAAGGTGGTTGAACACTGGAACAGGCTCTCCGGGGAAGTGATCACAGCACGAAGCCTGACAGAATTAAGAGTTTGGACAGCGCTCTCAGGCACATGGTGTGATTATTGGCAAAAGTGCTGTGCAGGGCTAAGAGTTGGACTTGATGATTCTTGTGGGTCCCTTCCAACTCAAAATATTCAATGATTCTATGAATAAGAGCATCGCCTTATTGACAGTCAAACTACTTTCTGAAATAACTATAATAAATCAAAGTATAAAACCTCTTCTCTTTGTTACTTCTAGCCTTCCTGTGCTGTGAGTGTTGAATTTTATGCAGTTCTGACTTGAAAAGCAATTCTCTGAAAATTCATAACAAGTTTCCATTTTGTATCATCTTTTTGCCTCTCCTAAGTGCACACTTTACAAGTAAAGCAGCATTATTTTTTTTAATGCATCTTTAACTATCTACCAGCATATCTGGAACTGAGGACTGAGATTCTGACCACTAGTTTATATTACTAGAAGGTTTTCCAGGTGAATCGTGTTCAGGGCCTTTGTATTTGCATCAGATCAGAGTTAGCAAGCTGTCCTATTGACTCAGGAATGAAAAGCTCCAGTTTGAGCTGTCTGTGTTAGCTTGGGAGGTATCATAGGACAAAATGCAGCTTTCATTTTCATATTCGTTGACTGTATATGGCACTAGTGCATGTGATATGTAATACTATGCTTCACCTTGGTTCTGCAGTGATATTTCTTTAACAATTCTCAGTGGAGAGCTGTGGCCTGGCTTATGGCCAGTTTTCTGCCAAAAACTGGGCTGGGATCATTGCAACTGATTCCTACCTGAAAAAGGCCTCAAGGAGCATGAAGCTATTGGTAGAATGATTGTGCTGGAGGAGTTTAATAAAGAGACTGCAGAAAATGGTAGGATGATGAGAAAGACAGAGTAAAGACAGATGTCTTTCCAGAATTCACGGGGCTGAACTGTGGTGCGGACTGCAGTTTGTTGCTAGAGAGAGCAGTCATGATGCTGACTACTTAAGCAGAATGGACCTGTTGAGTAAGGACAACTTTCTCACAATCAGTTTTTAAAGGTATTTAAATGCTGACCCACTACTGATTTCACTGAATTAAATGCTTAAACAACACATCTCTATTATTTAACACACATTGATATCTTTGCTGTCTTGTGTGCTACTGTTATCTGCAAAGGCATCTAAATGGTAGGAAGAGCTGTGCAAATAAAAGATACACTGAAAGAGAATATCCTCATTAATTATAAAAATGACCTTTGGAAAATACATGATATATTAAAAAAATTGCTGTTAAGTAGTATGACCTACTACACCCATGCTAGACACCAATTTAAACAGAAATTCTGGTTAAATTGCATTTTAATACCAACATGAACTGACAGTACTACTCAATGGCAGAGAATTTTGTTGTTAAGCGTCAGTGTCCTGGCTAGAAGTCTATGTTCTCCATCAGTCTTTGTTTTCAGGATATTACAGATTATCTGTGGTTGTTACAGGGTTCTGTTATTTAATGGTGTATGGTAATTATAACACAATATCTGATGTGACGGTAGGCGCAAGCGTTTGTGTTGTGCATTAAACATCACTACTGCCTGACATTTTAGGTCTCTCAGCATCTGGAATGCCAATGTTGCTATTCAATGTCTTAAATTAATGTGAAGCTATCCTAAGTAGCTGTTCATTTGAATGTCATTACTTTAATTGGTCTGCACAGACTTCTGTCAAAATTATTAAGGCTATTGTAATGTTGCAGAGGAGCAGTAGGTTGAATGCACTGCTTGTAACCTGTGACTGTAAATGTGTTCCTAAGCAGTTTCTAAAGATGTATTGTGTTGGAAGTTTAGGTAGAAACTTCACCAAAGTTCCTTCACAAAGATCACCAAAGTACCTGAATTACTGTAATGCCAAATGACCTATAATTTAACCATTAATTGTTGGTAAGAAAAAAGTGGTGAAATCTTTTTTTTTACTCATATGAAGATGAAACTAAATTCTCCCCAGTATGTGTGGTAGTATTTGCAAGTCAAAAGGATGTCTTTGATCCCAAACCACAGTTGTTCTAGGAGCATTTCACTTATGTTTTCTTCAGGATTTTTCTGTGTTCCTATAAAACATGAAATGTTCTCTTCAGCTGGTAAACAGGCTTTTGTTGTTTTACGAATATGAAAAATGATAGTTTAATTAGAATACAAAATATGAAGAAAGGAACAAAAATGCTATTTATTTTATTTATATTTAATATAAATTAAATTATTCTTAACTGAATAGTCTGTCACTTTTACAGCATGAAATGTACAAGCATGTATAAAAAGCATTTTGTCTGATGCAAATTGTTTGCAAATGGTTCTCTGAAGGCACGTGAGTGATGAGTATCAACTCTAAATTGCTTATCTGCCATATATGTCTTCAACATATGAAAAATATATGGTCAGTCCCATTCTTAATGGATGCTGTTCTTTTTTTTACTCTGTGTTTTACCCATGGACCACTGTGCCAAGCTAATACAAATTCAGTTTCAGGGCATATTCCATCAATATGATACAGTCTCCTAAATCCTCAAATTCAAATTTCTACATAAGGCAGGGGTTAAGCAGACTGGTTTTGCAGCCAGAGTTTCTGTTTGACCAAGGTAGAGCAGCTGTATCTCTGGACATGGAAATGTGCTTCACAGACAGGGAAGTGAGTCCAAGACACAGGTCTCCATGAATACAAATATTGGGGTTCCCAGTTGACTCAGCTAAAAGCATCAAGCTATTTAATTCTTTACCAATTCTTTACCATTTGGCACATCTGAAATGCAGAATGTATTTAACTTAAAATATTAGACTTTAATATCTAAAATATTCAACTGACATCTTACTATGTCATCACTGCATATAAACACAGACTGTAACTGTGATTTTTTAAGTCTGTCTGTTCTGTAGCTGGTAGTCCTTAGTGGCTGTAAAAGAGTTATAATCATATAAAAAATTTGATTAAGGATTTTTTTTTTGAAAACTACATGTACTTTTTTAGATTGCCCATAATGGCTCCAGTGTGTAAACATGTAATTACAGAGTTTTCTTAAATGCTTACTATTTACTCAATAGGCCGTGAGGGCTACAGAAGAAGCTCTTTATTGCTTTGCAGATCATTGAACTTATAGACTGCATAATAGCTCCTTTGAAGCCAACATGTGCTGTTTTAATGTGGGTGCTGCGTGGAGTCCACATGCCCACATCGCATTTTAAAGAAAGAATAGTAAAATGATCTTCTCTTAATAGAAAAAGCAGTTGCTTCACACTATGGGAGGCTTCAAATGTTGTTTTGGATTACAGAAACCCTTACTGATTTAGGCAGACAGGGTTTAGGTTTTTGTTAGGTATTTTGTGATTTTTTTTTTTTTCAGGCTGTATGACCCAGTTCAACATTTTTGCAGCTAAATATGACTAACTGAATATAGAGCTTCATGAAAGAAAAGATTTACATTATTTGATTTAACATTTGGAACATGAATACAGCCCTGTAGAGAGACTTTGACAAAGTAGAGGGCTGGGCAATCACCAACCATATGAAGTTTAACAAGGGCAAAGTGCTGGATTCTGCCCTTGGGATGGGGCAACCCTAGGTGTGTTTATAGACTGGGGAATGAGAGGCTGGAGAGCAGCCCCCTGGAAAAAGACATGGGGATCCTGGTCAGTGGCAAGTTGAACATGAGTCAGCAGTGCCCTGGCAGCCAGGAGGGCCAAGTGTGTCCTGGGGTGCATCAGGCACAGCATTGCAGCTGGGCAAGGGAGGGGATTGTCCCGCTCTGCTCTGTGCTGGGGCACCCTCATCTAAAGTTCTGTGTGCAGTTTTGGGTGCCACAATATGAAAAAAAGACATTAAGCTATTGGAGAGTGTCCAAAGGAGGGTCATGAAGCTGTTGAAGGGTCTGGAGGAGAAGCCTATGAGGTGTGGCTGAGGACACTCTTCAGCTTGGAGAAGAAGAGGTTGAGGGAAGACCTCATTACAGTCTTCAGCATTCTCATGATGGGAAGCAGAGGGGCAGGTGCCAATTTCTTCAGTCCTGTGACCAGTGACAGAACTCAAGGAAACAGCATGAAGCTGAGGTGGCGGAGTTTTAGCTTGTTTGTCAGGGAAAGGTTTTTCACCCAGAGGATGGTTGGGAATAGACTCTCCAGGGAAGTGATCACAGCACCAAGCCTGACAGAGTTCAACAAGCACTCAGACACTCTTGGGGTGTCCTGTGCAGAGCCAGGAGTTGGACTATGATAATCCTTGTGGGTCCCTTCAAACCCAGCATATTCTATGATTTTATGATAAACTTTAGGAATCTGGTGCTATTAGGCTTTCAAGTGCTGATAGAGGAAAGTTGCCAAGCTGCGGATCAGAAAGAACAGGAATGGTATTGGGAGGGAGTCTGTTTTGCCTGCAGTTACTGGTAGTAGTCAACACTGTTTATCTTCTGTTTAACTTCCCAGTTTCAGTCCTGGACCTGATCACTAAGGTGCCTGACATGCAAACCACTAGGACCATGTTCTTAATAAGCCTCTTTCACCTCTTTCTAGGCCAGAGGTGAATAGGGAGAGGGCAGGACCAATTTTCTTCATTAATAGGGGAGAGAAATGCTGTGTAGATATGCAGAAAAAGCTAGGCATCAAGAAGAAGGACCATGTTTGAAGCACTTGCCAGAGTGGAGGGTGAATCTAGCTGGTAGTCCATGGTGGGGAAGAAAAGCATCTGGCAAGTGGTGTGGAGACAAGAATGGGAGAAATGCTTTGTTAGTTCTTCAGAAGTCACAGTGTGGTTTCTGTGTTCTAAAAGCTGGCAGCAAATAGAAGTTAGTTTAAAGAAGTTATTTCTCCAGTAATAAGGGGAGAAAATGCACAATATTGTGAAGACCTCAGTAATGCTCCTGAGTAGTGTGGGAGCAGAAGATCAAAGCTTCCATTTTCATTGTTTCATTTAACTTCTCTTATATTTAATTAGCTACATCCAGATGTACAAGAAATTATGTCTGAAGAGTAAAAGTGATAAAAATTCTGAGTCTTACAAGACTAATGAGCTAAAAACCAGCATATATTCTGGTGACTAAGAGGGTATTGTTCTGTTCTTTAGTAAGAGCTTATGTCTACCAAGTGCCTGAAAGCAAAATCAAACTCCATCACAAACCAAATCTTTTTGCGAGGGAAAAGAGATGGGTCATTTCAATGAGCGTTTTGCAAATATCTGAATTTCATGTTCAAGTTCAAAGAAAAATGTTTCTCACAAATGAGGAATGGATGAATTTGGAGAGTTACTGTGGCTAAATAAGAAAGCTAGCATTCAAGTTGGAGAATTTAATTAAGAGTTCTTGAACTGCAACAATCTGTTAAGATATTTGAGATGAGTGTGTTGCATATGAAGAGTTTGCTATAATTTCAGCATGGATGTCGAAGTTAGATACAGCACCATCAGTTGGGAATAACAACACTGTCAGACTTTATGTATGCCTTTCATTTTGCTTTTACGATGTAGTGTAATGATGTTTCGTTAGCTGACTAATTTGTTGATGTTCCATTGTATACAAAAGGACCATTAGATGCGCCAGCATAAAAACCTTTTCTATCATTCTATCTAGTCATTCACAGAAGAGTTTATTAAGAGGCAACATTGTAAATATCTGATTGGTTCCTAATCCAGTGTGTAGTTTGTTACTAGTGGCACTAATGGGCATTGACTTGGTAGAGATGAATAATGTTCTGTCTCTTCTCAGCCCTCGAACAGGCCTGTTCCAGAACCATCAAATCAGCCACAGGCTGCACTGATTTTTACCTTTATTGAAACTGTTGCATTGCATCAGGCTCCTACAGTCTAGAACTTTACAGAATTACCCTCTTTAAAAATATGTAACATAATCATCTATGCAAAAAATAAAAAGAAAATAAATAAAAGAAGACAGATCCTCCTATATTCAGCTTGGGGGTTTTCCTCCCTAAAATGAAATGAAAGTCACTGAAAGTGAAAGAGGTAAAAAAAAAGACATTTTAGTTATCAGAATTCTAACTCTATATCTCATAGGGACAGGTGGGTAGACAAATTCATATCTTTCAAGGTGATAACTTCATTCGGAAGAGCATTGTAACAAAGATTTTGTGAAGAGAGGATAGAGAAAAAACAAAATATCCCTTTGCCTAGGAAGTGGCATGTGAAATAGGGCTGCATATTTAAAGATGACCCATTGAAATAAAATTGCTTACAGGTGCAATGGAGGATGAAAAAACAAATTGTTCTTTGGAAGTGTCTGTCCAGTTCAGGCTTCTGTCTTATGTTGAAATGAATTGTCCACAAGATGAACCTATTTGTTTCCACTCACCATAGTCAGCCTGGAATTTCTAGTTCAGATGTAACCAAATTATTTATAGAGTTTTGAAGTCAGATGACACAGTTTTCACCAAGACTTTTTTAACTATGAAAGCCCTTGTGCGTCACTTTCATTCATTGTATATTGAATGTGTTGCTCAGAAATCTCTGTAATCTTGTGCACAGCAACTTTTAGAAGTTAATTCTATTGCTCTTTATAAGGCAAACAAAGAAAGTCATTGTGTGTTCAGTATGAAGCCTACTGTGTCAAAGTAAGCAACATTTCAAAATGCCTCTCAGTAGAACACACATCAGTAGAAAGTGCATGGAAAACCTTACATCCTAGCAACGTACATTTTGCTAATCTGTTGTTCATTCCAACACTGATTCTTCCTTCAACTGCATGGATAAAATCATACTCTGTACCCCATGTCCCAGCTCTGTTAATCCGCTATTGTTTTGTAAACACCTCCAATAAAAGAGATGAAGTTGTATTTCCAGTATGACTTAAATCAATCCCTCTTTAGAATGGCTGTTTTAGGATTCTCTGCTAAAAAATACAACAAAAAAATAACCTGTGCAGGAAGCTCACATTCAAAGTCCTCAGGCTACACCTAGTTTCAAAATACTTTTGTTTGTGTACTCCTGTAGCATATGAAAACACCAAAACTACCTCTAAATTCTTCAGCTATGAAGTTTTGTGTCATTTTACTAAATGAGTATTTTTTTGCAGAGGGAAAAACTTCTCTTAGACATAATCTTTGCTATCTACACCTTTAGAAGCAGACAGATGAAACACCCTTTGCAGTGCACTTCTTAAAATAATGTCATGGGGAAGACTCATCGATCAGGGAACACAGGTGGCCTGGAAAGTGCCAGGTCATTGGACAGCACCCAAAGGAGAGCTGGGGCTGCAGTTCTCCTTGGAACAGGTGGTCATTCTAGGCCACAGGGGACCGCAGGAAAATGCTGGAGATGTGTAGGTAGAGCTGCACATGTTGAGAGTGTGGGTGATTCAGTCAGACAGACTGACATGGTGGGGAGAGGGGCTGTCATTAAGCATGCCAAATGGTCAGAACTGTGTAAGCAGGAGATATTATTGACATTCCTGCTTCCTGTTCATAGATTCCCCTGCCTCCACTCTGTGTCTCTTCATCCATTCCTCTCCTGCTGTCAAGTGGAGAATGGATTGGAAGAAGCAGTTGGGGAGGGTCAGTAATTTCACAGAGTTGAGATTCAACATCACAATGAGTCACTACATTTTATACAAGTGAAGTCTGAAGAAATTTTCTTCTTTGGGCTGTGCACTAAGATTTGCTCTGGTGATTCTGTTTCCATTCTGCCACAAGCCCAAACTTGTGGACTTTGTATAATACAGAGTAGTTTGTGTTCATTCTTATTTTATTTTAAGAATTACTGATCATTACCTTATTCTTTCTCTGATTCATCCTTGCCTTTCCAGACCTATTGATTTTGAAAATGGCAGCACGCTACTGAGCTCCAGCCATACATCAGATTTGTTTCTCCCTTTTCATGAATTACAATCGTATGACTCACCCAGAGCTGCCAAGAAGATAATTGAATCAAGTCACCATTAGCTTCTGGAGTATAATTCTCATCAGCACATATTGGCAGTTTTATGAACTTACTTAAAATGCAAGACAAAGAAATCTGAACCTGTTCACAAAATACTGAGATTAAACCTGGTCCCCAGTAAATAAAAAAAAAAAAAATTAATCAACATCTTCACATGCTTTGAGAGTCTTGAGGGAAAAGACATGAAGTATGAATTGGTTAAAAAGGAGGAAGAACCTGGCTTCCAGTCACATTTGGAAGGCATTTTGGAATTGTCATTAATGGTATCAGTGGACACAGCATCACCTGCAAAACTAACAATGCAATTTTCTACACTGGGGAAAAAATAGTGATGAAGACATTGTAGAAGGCGTTAGCCCCTTCTCTGAGTACTTGGCTAGGAATGAAAAAGGGAGAGATTTGCAAAATGTTGCTTTATAACCCAGACTACGTGAGTGAATGGTTGTGAATTCCTGCAATGTGTCCAGCAGCACTGACTACATAGTAAGTTGTGGCTTGGGAGTATCAGCAAGAAATCTGTACAGACCTTTTCTGTCAAAATGGTTTTTCAGAAAAAAACCTTTTTTTCTCTGACAAAAAAGCTTTGTCATAATTACATTTTTTGGTGAAATTTGTAGAGTGAACCATATACAAGCATCCGTACTGTCTTACCAAGATACATCTTCCTGGGATAGCTTGTGCTGAAATGCTTCCATAGGAGATGGAACTCAAGTTAGTGTCTCTGCTGTGCTTAATTTAAAGCTTGGACTCACAGGTGTCAAGAAGGTGTGCAGGTCTCAAGATTATTTTCTGCTCAGTATTTTTGCCTTGGTTTATTTTAAGATTTTGGGTTAGTTCCCATGCTGGTAGAAAGATTTTGAAACCTTGATATTTTTGTGGAGTTAAGCTCTGCTTCTCTCTCATTCTATACTTGCCAGCTGGTGTACAGCAGAGTGATCCCAAAGCTGTACATGCAATTTGCCAGTTGAAAAGACACATTTCAGTAGTCCTTCCCTTCTCCTGTGCCACCTGGAACCAAGGGACTGCACAGTATCTGCCAAGACTTGTGTTAATGCTCTTGAAGAGGCATACAATTTTGTTAATTGTGTTTTGAAATTGTATGAGACTGAAATAAGTTGTAAATACTACTGAAGTGAAGAAAATGATTATTAAAAAGAGGAGCAAGGGGTGGTGATATCATTCAATTTGACAGTGGAACAGCAATTTGCTTTTGAGCAATGTACCTAGAATGGTTGTAACATTTTGGCTCAGGGAGGTGACAGTTCAGTTCTATACATGGTGTATTGGGGCAGGGGCACATTTGAAAAGGTTGCTTAATTTATTGATATGCTTTAACAAGCTTGTCAGGAAGCTCCAGAGCTTGGAGTAGGGAAGAGTTGCCAAATAGTAAACTTTTAACAGAACGGCTTGCACAATGTTGCTGAGCAGCACACAGAACTCTATCTTCATATTTTCCACCTGAAAAATTTTTAAATATTCTAGGGCAGCCACAGTGTTTTTGTTGAGGTTTGTTTTTCAGTTCTTTTCTAAAAGTGATCTGTGAAAACAGGATAGAAAAGTTGAATGTTGTGGCCTTAATCTTCCACTAGCAATATGTAGAAATGGAACTATTACAATTAACAAGCCACATCAATTTACCACTAATGTGCATTCTGGTCTGCATTATCTTACCAAAATCCTGTCATTAAACTGGAATGAGTTTTGTCCTTACACTGTTTGAAGTAGGACTTGAGTGACTCATAAGCTTTGTAGTGATTCTCTGCAAGATTTGCTTTTGCCTCCAGCAGAGAACAGAGCACAAGATAGATAGATTGATAACTTAAACAGAAACATGTGGAAATGCTATTTTGTAAGTTTTCTATTGGGTTCTTAGTCTTCAGGTTGGTGGATATCAGATTATCATATGTGCAAGACATCTAGAAAAGGAACTAGTTGACTTCTGACTGATCATGCCAGAATGTATTTCTTTAAGACCCTTTATTCAGTTTAATCTCATCTATTTTCTCTATCTTTGTTATATCTACAACAGAATTTATGAAGAACTCAACAACTTTTTACTCTTTTTTTCTCTTTGTATGTGTGGCACATTCAATCATGAATCTTTTTAAAATAAAAACAAATTATATTATTCCAGTGAAAGATGAAAATTTCTATTCTCTTCTTCAGTTTTAAAGTTTACATTTCTTTTGCTTCGTAGATTTTTAATCCTTTCAAATCTTTCAGAATTTGACAATAAAACATTTATGTACAGACAAAGGAAAACACCCGAGCTCCCAAAACTTCAATAAAACTTTACAGAAGGTTCAATTAACATCACCCAAGCTCTCCTTTAATAGGCTTCAGTTAATCCACCCTATCCAAAAGACATTAGTGTGCCCAGTGTCTGGAAAAACCATCTTCTGCTTTTGGGAAGGTTGTTGTGCCAATCATTAAGCATTTTCTATTGAAAGAAAAGCATAATGTTTTAAAATCTCATAGTCTGAACATGCTGCCAGTAGTCATAATAGGATTTCACCCTCTTCCTCAACTATGCATCTCTGTAATTAGGACTGGGTTTTAAAACTAAATGATTGGGTTTGGCATTTGTGTCAAATCACAGGAGCTATAAGGTCAAATAACGTTATCCCACTGGGAAAACATTGTATCAAAACCAGTAGACAGCCATCCAAGTGATAGTTAGACTGCTCACATGGGTATTCAGGTGAAATTCTTGAGCCACATAAAATCACATCTGATGACTGCTGAGCTTAACACTGCTGTGGGAATTATGGCACAAACCTCAGCAAGAGGGTCAGATGGACACTAGTACGGCAGCCTCTGGGCCAGAGGCGAGGAGATGTGTTAAAAAAGGATCTCTGTGGAACAAATACAGACTTCTGAAAAAACACAGGATTATGTGTCCAAACAGATGATGACTGTTACAGAAGACACAGCTGGGACAAAACCTTTACCTTATTACTGATACTGAATATCCTACAAGGAAATGCTGCTCTGTTGAACGATAATTAGGAGCAAACACTTTAAGCTGCTGTATTACTCAGAGCTAAAATGATCTAGTGAGATATCATATATATTATGCAAGGAGTTTAATAAAAATTTCATAAAAATTTGTGTAACTTGGAAAGAGAATTTTTCCCAAATGGAAGGAAAGATTATCCTCTAATCGTTATTTTAAAAAGATAAAACTGAAATAAACACAGGATACATTCAGGAACTGTGCAGCATATCTGAATAGACTATTATGAGGGAGAGGTTATATGTCATGTACTTAGAACAGTTACACCTAAGAAAACAAAGGAATGCCTTCTAGCTCACATTTCAGTGATTTTCATCTCTTCTAGGTAAAACCTGACTAGTGTTTGTGAATTGCTCTAGGCATAAGAGGGACTAATGGCTTTAAGCAGAAAGAGGGTAGATTTAGATTGGATTTTAGGAAGAAATTCTTGACTCTGAGCGGGGTGAGGAACTGGAAAAAGTTGCTCAGAGAAGTAGTGAATGCCCATCCTGGAAGTGTTCAAGGTGAGGCTGCATGGGGCTCTCAGCGTCCTGGACAAGTAGAAGATCTCCCCACCCATGTCAGGGTGGTTGAAATTAGACTATCTTCAAAAGTCCCTTCTAAACCAAACCGAACCTTTCTATGGTTCTGTTGATCTATGATTCTAAGGATCATTTCTGGGGAATACTAAAACCAGAATGAGTTATTAATTTGCAAACAGGCCACAGAGGCATTTGCACTAGGAAGATAAGATGATGAAAAATCTCACCTTGTGAAGATGGCAGAGGTGAATTTGACATATAGAGTGAGCTGCTTCTGATTCCCAAAAATAGTGGTTCTTCTCTTAAGAGATTGTACCCTGCATTTGCAGAGTGATTTTATACCACCAAGGAATTAAAAAAGGGTCAAATCCATGAACCATACAGAGAACACTAAAATGATGTTATTCATTAAGACTGTATTTTTTTTCTCTTTACATATTTCAAAGAATTGCTTGGAATTTATTTTTTAAGAGCTCAGTAAATTAAATATAACCCACCTACACCTTAATGACATAAAAATATGACACAAACATAACATGATAGAAATTAATCTTGTTAATGTATCTCATCATATTGTCTAAAGGCAGCAGCAATAAAAGATAAATTTAGGGTGTGTTAAACATTGAATGGTTCAACAGATATTGCATGCATTTGCCAAAAGAACATAAATTCTTCACTGTTTGTTATATATATCTTTTAGTGCATGCTGTTGAAACATTTGTAGAAGTTCCAATATACTTTTGTATAGAACTGAGCACCTGTGTAGTCAGTAACTCTTCCTGCTGTCTTCTTGTCAAGAAAAAATAATACAGAAATGCTAATTATGTTTTCAAGTTTTGAAATAATTCGTTTTGTTCAATTATTCTGTCCATTACACTAACACAGGGGGTCAGTTATGTTTCTTGGTTAATTACTGCTTCAGAATGGACAAGTGGTTAGCATAAAACATATGCTTGATCCAGAGAGGTGATTTAGCAATAAATCTGATTTTTTTTCCAGTGATAGAACAGTATATTTCAAAAGCTACTGTAATAAATACTTTCTATGGCCTTTCCAGAAATTCTGCTTCTTTCAATTTTTGGAAATCTTTTTCAGGACTGATTTAAACAGAACTTTAACTACCAAGCAGAACTTGTTCATTTGAAAGCTCCCAGAGCTGTCTGTGAGTCTGTATTTTCTCTGCAAAATACTGTGCTTAAAATCCCTACAGATTCTTTAACTTCTCTCCTTCTGAAGCGAACAGGAATGATATATTCTGGTTTTCAAGACAAATCAGCAGAATATCTCTGGAGCTTCATACAGCCACCTGAGATCATCTCATGCTTTTCTAACCATGCTGCATGGTTTGCAGCAGGATAGAACTAATTTTTTGGTCACCATTACACTGGAAGTAGATAAATGCAGATGTTGAAACAGAAGTCACTCCACAGCAGTACACTGCTATAAGTATATAACAAAGCTGCATTTTTGCTATGCCCATCTTGACTGTTTTCATCGCTATGACTCTCTTCCTTCTCCTCCCCCCAGTAACTTCCCTTAAATTCATGCACAGAAATAAATCTCTACTGTTAGTATTCTCTCCACATCTATGTTCAACTGTTTGTGCATGTGTGAATTTGAGAGTTTGAATTCCATAAAATTCTGCTAGTGATGTGCATTAGCAATCCATTAGCCTTAATCATCTGTTTAGCCCGATATAGGTTTCCATTAGCACCCTTATGGAAACTAAAATGGAAAAATGTTTTGCTCATGAAAGACAGAAAAGGAAAGATTCAGAGAGATGAGTTCTTTCATGATCTGTACATCTCTCTGATCAGCCAGCTGGAAAGGCATGGTCATTGAAAAAGTTAGGATTGCAGACTACTTACACTCTTTTTCCACAGGACTCTGTAGGTGTTTCATTCTTTGATTCCAAAATGATTTTTTGTAGATACTCATGACATGAGGATATTATTAGTAACACATCAGCCACTAGTTTAATTCTCTAAATTCTTTCATTGTTAATCACCAAGTGCATTATGATGGTTGAAGGTGAATCAGAAATTTCCTGCAAGAGAAGAATTTACCAGTCTTTCAAAGGGCTTGGATATTTTTGCCTTTTCATGCTCAGACAGTGCTTTTTTCCCTTTAATTTCTTAAGTATTTTATGTTTCTTCTCTGTATTCTTACTACTGTTATCTTTTCTGGCAGGTTATAACTCTCCATGATATTGCAGGCTGTTTGTAAGGAGAAAGATTGCAGGGCTGTAACATTAAATTGTCAAGGATCTACTGGTACTAGTGTTTTGCCCTCCTTTAAGTCATTCTAATTTTTTCTCTCATTTGGCTTTCATTAATGTTCTTAACACCTCTACTATAGGCTACAACTAAGAGTCAAGAAAATTACACTCGAGGTTTGGTTGTACTGTGGGCCTTGTGATTGACTATATTATCTAATGCTCTGTGTGGCTATTTATGAATCTCTGAGAGAAAAAAAACTTGACCAAATTTAGTTAATTTTGTGATGTATAAATTAAAGTGCAGACAAAATCTTGATGTCTTAACTAGTAATTTTCAGCCACTTTGTTGAATATATTATTCTCTGTGTAAGAAGAAACATATCATATAAGAAGAGGACATTTTCTAGAATCCTGAGTAAATACAAGATATTTTAAAAAATCAGGAAATGTAGGCAACTTACTACATGGCTTTATTTATCTCACTTCTCTAATTTTTACTTTTTCCTCTTCCGTGAGGATAGATTAGGGAAATTATGTAGTCAGTTCTGGTATGGCTTCAAAGAGTAATACCAAACATTAGCATCATGATAAAAATGTCTGGAAAGGGATTGCTACTTTGCTAGAAGAAATAGAAGTAAATGCTTCTTGGTCATTAGGCTTTAGTTCCAAGGGAGAGAGTATCGCTTTAGCAACAATAGAAACTTTGTCATCTATGTGTGGGTTGCTCTGGGTGTGTTTGCATTTGGATATATTTTACTCCTTGGAGTTTTTCGATGCATACTTTATGAAATTAATAGCATAATCTAACATACATCAAATTAATAGCATAATTTAACATACATCCTTGCCTTTATCTCCGTGGGGAAGTTGGAACTCACTGGAAGTGTTACATAGACAATGCCGAAATAAAGCAGCTGATGCTGGTAGAAACAAAAGCAGTCTTTTCTTTTTTATTATTTTTTTTCCAGGTGAAATTACTGATACTGAAATAACATTTCAGCAATAAAACAAAAAAGTGATATACAGTGGGAGATCATTTAAAAAGTATCCTGTCACTTGAATTAGACCATGTATTGTAATGCAGATTATATTGATTTGCTGCAAGTTTCACATTAAAACTAGACTTTCTGTCAAATGAGCACAAGTACTAAAACTCTTTGAATTATAGTGGCAAGCAGCAGGGTAGTTGGTACAACGTCTCTCTTACCAAAACTTGAGATCATAAGGATGTTAGCAGGAGGTTTTCAGACTTTTTTTCTGAAAGCTTGATAAATTATTAACCAAGTCTGTTTCTACTATTTGCTCTATTGCTGCTGGATAGTTTTATTAAAAAGAACAGTGAGGTGCTGTGCTTTTATTTTTGTTGTAAAGTAGAATATTTTTCATGTTGTTCTTTTCAAAGATTAAGAGATATTATCTCAGGTAGAGGCAAGATACCCTTTCCCAAGATCTAAATTCAGATCTTCCATGTTACGGTTCCATGCGATTACCAAGGCTGTAAGAACATTCCTTGTTGCTTTTTGAAAATGTCCTAACTTTATCAACTTTCCCTTTGGTAGATACTGAATCCCACATCCTTGAAGGATATGAGCAAGAATAGGAAAAGCCATTACAGAAGGCATGCTAGGACTGTAGATGAGGCTGATGGAAATATTCTCTCAAATCATCTGTGGTGACATTTGAAAGTACCAATCACAATAATGAATTTTTCAAAGTTAGTCTGATTGGTCTGAGTCATGCAAAATAGAGATTTCCTCCCCTTTAGGTGCTGTGATTCCTCATTTGTTAACTGAAACCTGTGGAAGTACAGCCCATCCCTTTTTTTCATGATGAGTCAGAAAAGGTTTTGGGGACATCTATGGTGGTTAATGTCCTGCTTTAGGGAGCTGTGAGACAAATAACTAAATAAATTTACTTCTGAAAAAGGCAAGTAGCAAGAAGCCATCATGATTCACTTACATTAAAGTTTCTTTGGGTTGCCCTCCTAGCATAAAAAGAACCTGATGGTCACAGAAACAATCTGTGTGCAAGAAGTAGCCTTGAGCCAGAGCAGAGAGTGCAATACTATGTGAATCTGTTTACAGCCCCTAAAGTGTGAGCTACATCAAAGACTCAGCTTAAGGAAGCAGAGACAATTAAAGAGAGAATGAATAGACGACGGCTGTACTGAGCACCACTTTGGCAGCCTTTGGCAAGGAGAGGTCAGTTGTTGAGGACCACAGGAAGCAGAGCTTCAGGCAGAGAAGGCACAATCCCCACTGACTTTTACTGCTGAGGACACGATCTCAGCCTGTGTGAGAGTGCTGGAGTACAAAGTACTGGTGATTCAATGCTCATCTTGTCTTGTCAGCTCTTTCTCTGTCACAAAAATCACATATCTGAGAGCTGGGATCAGGAAATGGAAAAAGACCAGAATTTCTCGGTAGCTGCTGGTGATACCTTTGAGGATCAACCACTACCACTAAAAACTACTGTACATTTTCATCAGTTTTCAAAGAAATTCCATTTAGTTTCTACTTTACCTTGCTGTATCATTTCAGATCAGTCAGATTCTGTTTCACATTAGATCTGGCTTTGATAATATTATTTCACTATTACTTTTCCTGACTTTTCAACTAAAGAAAAGGAATGTGTTGTGATTTCATTTTTTTGCTTGATTTCATACTCTAGAGAAGTCTTGCTGTGTATTCATGTATTGTTGCTATTACTGAGTTTAACCCTAATAGAAGAGTAGCCTTCCAGGCTGCATGTCCCTATAGGAGAAGAAATACAACATGAACAACTGCTTTCCTTCCCTAGCATTACTTTGTCAGCATACTTGCCTTCCATCTCAAGGAGCCCTATTTAATAATGGTGAATAGCTCTTTCTTAAAAATTTGTTTCATCTTGGGCAATTTTGCTGTGCCTGTTGTGATAGTACAAAGTTTTAGAGACAGGATTTTTCTTGTGGTATTTTCTTAACTGGGTTTTGGACCCAGTTTGCTATCTTCTGTCAAATAAACTTATGTATAGGAAACATGATGCAGGCCGTTCAAATCATCCTACAGCCTTAAGTACCAATTTCTGTCAGTTCCTGTCAAAATTCTACCTTTTGATTTTGGAAGGATTTCTTATACTAAAAATGTAGCTGAGCTCTACCCCCACATTGTGCCAGACCTTCAGCTGAATGTGTATTGCTTTATACTTACATGGTTGTTTTGCATAATTTTGTGGATTTCTAAAGAGAAGGAGGGGAGATTTCTGACCAGCTGCAAGTCTGAGAGCCTTTCAGCATTGTTAAATTACTGATATTTAAGTGCAGGTTACTGAACACTAAAAAGTGTTGAAATTGAAAGACAGTTCAAAAAGATTACAGGAAATGCATAATCTAAACTGCAGACCTTAAGGTAAGAGGTTTGTTCTTTAGTGGTGTTGATTTTTGTGACTATAATGACATCCATGAGGTTACGTATTTTCTAAGTCTTTTCACCTGAAGAGCCTTTCCTTTTAGATAATGCAGTTTCCTGCAGACACAAAGAAGAGAGAATTAATACTATTTAAAAATAAAATTTTTGATTTTGACACATCTTCTCATATGTGATATTCTGTGTTTCTGTTTCACATTGGTTTTATTTCTTCTGATGTTCAAAATTGCTAAATAAATGTTGTAGCTGTTGCCTCGTTTTAGTATGTTGGTGTCTTTTCCAAATGTTAGATTTTCAGCACACTGTGGGATCATGCCAAAAGTAATCATTGCCTTTTTCAGTGTTAAGATCACAGATTTGAATTAATTGCTGTTATGTTATTTATTGCTGTCTTTTAGAAGCCTTAGTAATATATTTGTATCATGTCATAGCACTTCTGGTGTAGAGCTAAATTAATGGCAAATTTGTGGAAGAGAGCTAATTGGCAAAAGATCTAGCTGGCAAGAGAAACCGCTGAAGGTATCAGTCTGAGTTACAGCTTAGTGTGGACTGTTCAATATGGAGCTCATACACAGCAGACTTAGATGTGCCAGTACCACAAGTGACATTAGGGGTTTTTGTTCAGTAATTCTTTGATATTCAAAAAGGGCAACTTGATCTGTACAGTTACAAGTTATAAATGAATTTTTTAATCAATGTAATCTGTGTTTCAACTCTCACCCCTGATAGCACTGAACAGAGAAAGAAACTCATATTTTAGATTCAGGTTTTCCTGCACCATATTTCTCTCAGCTGGGGTCATGCTTTCCATCTTTTCAGACATGTAAATGGAGATTCTTTTCACCCATCAATTGCTAAAAGCAAATCATCTCCTCCCAAGAGGCTCAGTCACTTCTTTTACCCAACGGAGAGAAGCAGCTACATCAATGGCAAACATCTCACGTCCTTATGGTGAAATGAAACACATTTCATATGTGCCTATTTCTCTCATTGATTAGAGAAGATTAACTAGACTAGAGCTCAGCTAGTCTTAGCTAACCTATCACTGTTTAATTTAGGCAGAATCATTGTATTCTTGATCCCTGCTTCCAAGTTCACTGGAATTTGTCACTGAAGGTTTTTAGAAGAGTTGAACCAAACGGCAGGGATGCTTATTAAAAAAAACCCAATAAATACCATTTGACCAAGAACTGAAAAACATTTCCTTAGCTGCAGGATAGGCAGGCCCAACATTAGAACTCTTCCTTTAAAACGTATGATTAAGTTCTGGAAGCAGTGTTTGACAAATCTTGAAATTGCAAGAACTTCACTATATATTACTGTAAAATCATGTTATTAAGTGAGAGAACTGAAAGAAAGGGTTAAAGGAAAACTAACACACTTAATGTGGGTTAGCTGTTGGGACACCTTAGATTCAAAAGAGATGTAGGGATCCTGCATAGGCTGGAAACACACCCAATAAGAAAGAAGGATGAGAACCATCATGCATGACATGGTGGTCATGCATGAGGATCAATATCTCACTTACTAATTATCCTTTAATAAAAGATTCTGAAGGAGATTTTGTACTACTTTTATTATTTCAGGGAGGTAACTGTCAAAGGATGTGAAGACAGAGATCTTTGCCAAAAGATTCATCACCAAACAGTAGTTTTGCTCATGTGATGGCCTCCAAAATATTTCTAATTTATAAAGTGAAGTATACAACTTAGCAGCAAAGGGTGGAGGCACTAAAGCTCTCTACAGATAAAACCTATACTGAGAAAGAAATTAAGCAGCTTGTTGTAGACTTGTACATATTTTTGAAAAGGTAGAGGTATGATAAGTGTGTAAGTCACAGTACCTTTCCTAAATTATTCTGACAGTTAAAAATGATGGACCCTAAGAAATCCAGGCTTGCTTATTTGTTGAGTAGCTAAGCTTAGGATGTTCTTTTACTTGGGAGTCATAAAGCAATCTGCACATTGATAAATGGGTAGTGCATTTTCACAGTTGCTTTCTATAAATAAACAAGCAAAGTCATGTTAAAATATGGCAATAGCAGCACCAATGTTTTACAATGACTTTTTTGTGCATTCCATAGCTCTTTTCTTTCAGTAATTGCATACCACATTGATTAGTTACGAGGAGAGGAAAATCTTTGTTTCTTTTATATCTTAAGTAGACATAATTTCATTTGATATTCCACCTGTACTAGAAGGCTGCCTTTCTAGCATTAACCCAAGGAAGCTTTTCTACTTCTCTCACATTGGAGTTCCTTCTTCAGCTTTTTCCCATGTGGAATATACTTTTAATATTGACAGAAACCCAACTGGAAAAATGTTCTCACCTTCAATTCCAAAAAAACCCCAAAAGCCCTGAACCCCAAAACAAACAACACACAAAGAACAAATCTAAAACATCAACTGAGCAAAACCATAGAAAACCATTCATGTTTAAAAGATTTTAATGTCGTAACTTCTGAATTGCTTGTCAAGAGACTGGCATGTTCTACTGGGGATTTCAGTAGGCAGTCATAGCCAAAAATTTAATTGACAGCCAAAGAATCAATCTTGTCAGCTTCATTTGTGTTTAGAAGGAGTTGATATGGAAGATGTCTGTGCAAGCTTAGGAAATTCTACAACTTCCCTTGTTTGTTATCTACCATGCAAATACTTCGTAGTTCATCTTCCTTGTCTTGCCAGTGTTGCATTGTTGGTGTCAGTAGCAAGGCCAACCGGAATTGAAAGTTCAACAGAAAAATGTGGGAGCAAAAGCGTAAGAATTCCTGCCTAGCACAACAATCCAGCATAAGCATATTGGCAAGCTCTGCATGACATGAGTTGGGATGAAGCTTCGTGCAAGGCTGAAGTATGTCTCGTTTGATGAGTGGCAGTAGTGCTGTATCGTCTCAGTTGCTGAAAGTGTTTTGAAGTGCAGCCTTAATCATAAAAGCAATATTAATGTTTTGTGACAAATTTGGAGTTGATTAAATGTTTATTTACTTTTCAGGACACAGAAGAAGCTGTGTAAGTGGCTATTATTTATCCCAAAGGTCTCAAAATGTACAGCAATCACAGGAAAGCAAAAAATAGGAAAATGCTAGATGAAAAAGACAGAGGCAGGTTCAACCTTCCTCTAGTATTTCCTATCCTTCCTTTCGGTTCTCTGTTGCTTTCTTTTTTTAGCCTCTTTTCAGCTTTTCAGTGATATCTCTATACTCATACCTGGTAATTTCTAGCAATATTTCCTCATTCTTTTGCCTTCAATATGCCCTGTTTCAGTAGAGACAGTGCAGATTGCTTAGTTTTGGGATGGAACTTCAAGCATGACAACTGGCAGAATTTAAACTCTATCATTTGACTGCCTCCTTTATGAAGTATATCACCTATAAAAGAGCTAAAGAATATATGAGAGGGTACTGATTATTATTATTATTTATTCACTTGGTTTATTATTTCATAGGCACCCTTCTGTGCCATTCAGAAAGCAGCTGTCAGACTAAATAAAAATACATGATAAGAAAGCCCTCATCTTTTTAATTGATATTAATCTAGTTGCATCCAGCCATAAAATGCTCACCATTGATGATATGGCAAATAATGTGACTGCAATTAGTTAGCAATTCAATGTGCCTTTCAGAAAACAGCCTCCAAACCTTCCTGAAAATAACTCTCTTCTGCCAAAATGATTTTTTTTTTTTGAGACATATGCAGCTACTAGGTTTTAGAGTCTCTTCAGGTCTGTATTCTGAAAATTTTTATGCTCTTTCTGAAGTTAATGCAGAAGCCTTGGTAGGTGAGGCAATGGATGCTGTTTTCAAATGGAAATAAATAACAGTGAATATAGGTAAATATCCTAGCTTATAGAAACTCTTCTGAAAACACTACTGGGGGGAATGTTTATACCCTTTGTTTTTATCTTTTGCCAGTCTGATAAATGGATTGTCCTGAAGAGTGGTATTCACTACGTAACTTGTTTCACATTATTTTAAATGCAACATTCCCATGATTTTAAGGTAGTCTTCTGTTGGTGTTTCTATTTTTTTTTTTTTTTAGTATTTTATGAAAAAAAGGAACATTTTATTACAATTATTCACTAAATTTTAAGCCACAGGGGGTAATCAGGCCATTAGTACACCACATGACATACCTAAGTGATTCTGGATCATCCTTTGGTAAAGTCTTCTTCTCTGCTTCTGGCTAAAGATGTCAGATTGACTATTCAGGTTGTTCTTCCGGCACTAGATCCATTACAGTCAGGATTTAAGTATCCTCAGCCACTGTGCAACCTTACAGAAGTTATTTGATCTGGATGACCACAGATTATTTGCTGCATGTTTTGCTATATTCAGGGGGGGAAAAAACCCCAAGCCTAGAATATAGCAACAAAACTAGGATTAAAAGCTACAGCTGAGAAGAGCACTGAGGTAGGTAGAGTGTGACCACCTCTGGTTAGGTTTCTTCTGTTTCCCCACCAACCCACCACCTACCTTTCTGTGGTGTAAACAGCCTTGTCATTGCTGTTGACATGATAAACAACAGTTTATAATTTCCAAGCTGGTGCATCTGGATTTAGATTGTTGGATGACTATCATTACCCTTATTCCTTTTTTTTTCACCTGAGTCACTTTGACTGGTGGGAATCATAGTCATGATGAATTAAAGATGAAGTGAATACAGAGCTGCTAGTTTTAAGAACTTCAGGTCACTGTTTTAAGCTGCAACTTAAAACAGTGCTACTTGTGCTTTTCTCCTTAAAAATTATAATTTAGGTGATCCTACACCTCACTTTAATCCCTCACACAGCTGCAACATGACACTTATAACAGTACATTTACTCTTTTGTTTCTTATTTAGGAAGAGGCCAGAATTCCCATGTTCATATATATAATAAAAGCATAAAGTAGTGGAAAAAAAAAAAAATAAAGTAGTGCCTTCACATGAAGGCAAAACTGTCATTCACCTGTTGTGGCAGCCGATGGGCCCCTCCCCAGCTCTTCCTGAATGGTCAAAAGAAATTGTTCCCTGTGTAATTTTTATTTTACTGTGCTTGAGGTTCTAGTGCAAAATGAGACATTCCACAAAATGACTCAGACGCAGTTCTCAGTGCATGTAAAGATTAATCCCGGTTTTACAGCTGGTTCCCTATCTCCCATCAGGTTTTAACAGACCAGCTGCAGCTCATTCCCCTGGTGGGTAAAAGCCTGATACATTTTAAGCTGGTAGAGGAGTTTGGCTTCTGTTTTTCTCATGGCTTTTGTGCGTGTTCAAGGTACCTGCCTTGTCCAGTATGCTTCAGGGGCAGTCTGGCACTTGAAGTAACCCCTCTGCTGAAATTTTGTTGCTGCATTGACTCGTGTACTTGAAAGTCTGCTTATTTACTGATTCTACCTTGACTGAAGACCATTTCTTCCCTGCTCTCATAAGGGGGAAATACCATTTGATTATTGCTTAATCTCAGTTAATTTATGTAGTGGTATATCTATGCTACAACAAGATTTGGAATTTTTACTGGGAAACTCTACAGTCTTTTTTCATCAATAAGCTTTTGCAGCAGAGTGAATAAATTTCATGTTCCCAGCACCCTCTAAGATTTCTTGAGCTGGTTTCTGGTTCCTGTAGAATCATGTAATGTTGTTCTGTTGAATCAACTAAACATGGTTTAGTCTATGTATTTCTTCTTAGTTGTCATTAACTTAATTGTGGTTGTGCATGTAAGAGAATATAAGGCTTCCCTTGCTTTGCTAAATTTATCTTTATGGAGAAATGAATGACCTTTATTAATGTGGTACTATTGCACGTTTTTCCTTTTCAAGAAGTTTCTTTGAAAGTAAAGTTGCAGGTGTAATATATTACTCTGACTAGGCATAATGAGATATCACTTCAAGAAAAAATTATTTTTAGTTGTCACCTAATGATCCCTACCTTACTTTAAGTACTCTCTATGGAATAACATGAGAATATTTTTGCCTGAAGGCTATTTCTATTAGGTATATTAAAATTATGTGTAATTTATATAAGGTAGCGTCTCTCTTACATAACTATTTTTGCCTATAGGACTTTCAGCACTTTTGCATACTTCTTAAATTTATTGATTCATTTGATCAATCCTGATCAATTCCTCTGAATCCTCTGGAAGTCAGAGATAATTAAAAATATTTGAAAGTGTTTGTTTACTTCAATGATCTTTTGAACTGTAGAATGAATACAGTGCTTATGCAAGAAAAAAAATCTGATTATGAATCTAATGAGGATTAAGTGCTTCTAAAAGGCAAGTAATGGATAGCCACAGTATGACTTCTTAACACCAATGGATGAGTGTAGCCAACAGCTTCATTTCTCTGTTTTCAGTGGTTGAAAGCAATGAGATACTTTCCATCTTTTGTGTAATACATTGTCCTTGGGTGGAAAAAAAATGAAAATGGAAGATATTTTAAATCTAACAGCATGAGTTTTCATAGGTCAGTGAAACTGTAGCACAAAATTGACTGTAGTGACTTCATATAGATTGCATTTAAGGGCTCATAAGTGTGAAACCTTACTGCTTTTGGGGTTTTTTTTTCCTCTGAGATGTAAATAAAAGCTGTTCTCTAATTCATTTGGGTGTTGGTTTTTGTTTAGTTTTGTTTTGGGTTTCTTGAGTATTTTGGGGGAGTCTGGGTGGGGAGAGTTGGGGGTTTTTCCCCTGTAGGAATAGGTAATAGATGTGAAAGAGTATTATTTATTTTGTAAAGCAGAGCTCCTTCCCTGTCCTGCATGACCCTTAGTGTCAATTCAATGACCTATTTTGTGTTACTTATGTGGACTAAGAATGTGAGGAAAGAAGCTATAAAGTAAGATTTACATTAAAGTGTTTCCTTTTCTGCTAATTTCCCAAGTTTGCACAGATGAAAAAAAAATCTCTTTCTGAGGACAAGTGAAAGGACCAGAATGTTGATTTTCTTGGAGTGACTGCTCTAGTTGAAGACAAATGTATTTGATTTCTAATTTTTTTTTTTTTTGTGGATTCTAGTAGTATGTATTTATTTTAGATTTATTTGACACTTTAAAGAGCACCCATCCAGGGTTGGAAATGCCTTTGACATTTATGGAAAATACAACTGTATTTTAAGCGATTGTTAAATTTTTTCCATAATTATAGAGGCTAGGACTCAGCAAAGCATGTATATAGCTAAAATCACACACTTAAATGCTCTGATGAATAGGACAGCTCGGCTATGTCATGGCAGTGAGGAAGAATGAAATGGAAAGGTCATGGTCTCTTCTCGGTTTGAGTCAATCTGCCTGGGCAGAGACACCAGAAATCGGATACATTTTGCTATGTTGATGTGGGGCTAGCAGAGCCAGATTTTCCCTCTCTTAGAACTCCACTAGAGAAATGTGAAGAGACACATGGCAGAAACACATCAGCCTGCAGCATGTCCTGGGACACTATAGTATCTGGTGAAAATGAGAGAACAGAAAGAGGAAGTGAAGACCTAATGTGATTTGTGAGAGCTAAGCAGCTGACCCTGATCAGGGAATGGCAAAGGCTATCCTTATCCTTACCTTAAGCATTGCTCAAACAAATGCAGAGTTTGAGTATTCAAAGGTAAGAAAATGTGTATCACTTAATTTTTTTTCTTCCCTGTTTGATTCATTGGGAAGAGACCGTGCACTCCAGTTGAATTGATGGATTCTTGAGACCAGTTTACTGCTTCAACAGCCTTTGTTCCAGTAATCTTACTTAGATGAATGGCCCAATAAAAAAAGGGGAGAAAAAAATTTCCCAGTAGTATTCCCTGTAGATCTTGGATTTTCTTAGTGACCTACATATCTTTTTCCACTACTTTATGCTTTTATTATATATATGAACATGGGAATTCTGGCCTCTTCCTAAATAAGAAACAAAAGAGTAAATGTACTGTTATAAGTGTCATGTTGCAGCTGTGTGAGGGATTAAAGTGAGGTGTAGGATCACCTAAATTATAATTTTTAAGGAGAAAAGCACAAGTAGCACTGTTTTAAGTTGCAGCTTAAAACAGTGACCTGAAGTTCTTAAAACTAGCAGCTCTGTATTCACTTCATCTTTAATTATGAAAAGCACGTGTCTGAATTGTCAGTAGCAATCACTAAATAAAGCTTGTCATCTGAAAAGTGAGGAATCCACAGATTAATCTCACACTTGTAAGGTAATGGAGCCTTCCAGCATATGCTGTCCAAACAGGTGTTGGGTCCCAGCTCTGACCACTTTTAGTCTAGGGGAGGTCAAGGCTGAAGCAGATGGCTTCTGCTGAATAACTCAGCTAAGCACAGGATGTGTCACAGTGACCCCAAGACTACAGATAAATATGCATCCATGTGGGAGGCTGACATTTGGTTTGGTGCCTCTAACCAGTCTCTGTAGAAAAATAAATAGCTTTACAATTAAAGAAGGGAAAAGAAAAAGCAAATATAGGATTATGTTCTCATTTTGTTGAGAAATTTTTAGGTCACAGAATCATATAGTAGAGTTATAGTCCTCCTTGACAGAAAGGAGGACTTTACAATTTTGTATCTTTTTGAAGGCATGTTTTTAGTACAGTTTTACAGGCTTTCAATAATATATTCAGCTTTAGCCCTTTCAAGGAGAAGGAAATAGTGCAGGCTATCCACAGTTTATAACATCTTGCAAAAGAAAGAAGAACCAAAAGAAAAAAGTGCCTATCAGGGATCCTTAATATTATTTTCTGTGGGAATTTCATGACTGAAGATTGCATCAGAGCTGATCAGTTCCTATTGTGTAATTCTACCTACCCTACATGTGTGCAGAAACACAAATGGATATTGAAATTCCAGCATGATTCCTAGAAGTTCATTAAAATGGGAATGCACTAAAATGATAGTGCAAGTAGTTTGTGTTGATCTGTCACATTGCCAGGAATGTTTCTTAGGAATTAACACAGTGTGTGCCCCTATGGGCTGAAGCAGACAATAAGGATATATAGTCATGGTGGTGAAGAAAGATATATTACTAAGTATTGGAAACAATAAAAGAAGAAATTAAAAGAACTATTTTGCCTTCATGGTCGTCTTAGAACAAAGATTTTGATAAGGGACATCCAAAGATAATACTGAGGTTTGGTCATCACCTACTCATCCAAAAATGTAACATAAGAAAGGATTTGAGAAATGGGACTGGGAGCCTTCAAAGATTCTATAGCTAGAGAAAAATCTGAATGAAAAATAATTATTTGACCTTCTAAAAAACAGAAGTGCATTAAAAATAATAATGTCCCAAATTGGGATAAAAATTCAAAATTTTTTAGTCTTTTTCACAATATTAGAGTGTTCTTGGTTTGAAATAGAATGAAATAATTCTGTAATATTGTTTCAGTTT
The DNA here is from genome assembly GCA_013399945.1 of Ploceus nigricollis. Lineage (NCBI taxonomy): Eukaryota > Metazoa > Chordata > Aves > Passeriformes > Ploceidae > Ploceus > Ploceus nigricollis. The sequence continues at coordinate 3,005,223 of VXBC01005897.1, read as the reverse complement.
TTTTGTATTATTGCATTGCTATAGATAAATTCCGCCACCCACCAAATGGTATTTTAAATCACAAATGGAACTTTTCAGTCTAAGAAATTAGAAGTAAGATTCTTAGTTACTTTATGGAGTTTTGAATGTCAAAATCTGTCTTCAAAAAACAGCTCTTTTCTTTGAAATAAAATATTTTATAAAGATATTATGTAGCATCCTAGCTAGATTTACAAACTTTAGTGTTTTGGAATGAAGCTTTTCTACCTTCATCTTAAAGGACATAGTAGACTGGCTTTATCAGGAAACTCTGCCTCAGGTATTAGTACAACACTTTAATTTGTTAGAAAGCTTAAGGGAGCAGGTAACAACTCAAGCAAAGAATCTGAGTTGCAGAGAAGTAAATACTGTATACCAAGAAACAAATTTTGAAAATGAATTAGAGAGATAAGAATTCTTGTACTAGAAATTTTGTATCTCCAGGCTTTTTCAGTTCAATAAATATAGACAGATGCAGCTTCAATAGTATTGATATTAATAAATGAAGACAACTGTATTCAAGTACACTGAAAGCCTGAAAGTCATTCCCTTCCTTAAAGAAGATATTGACAAGCAAGAAGAAAAGCCTGCAGTTTTTTAAATACCTTGAAATCTTGAGGAGACTCCAGGCACTGCACTTCCATTGTTCATTTAATGAAATAAGCTATTGCCTACACATCCATTAGAACATAAAATAGAAATAACATCTTAATTGTTAGGCAGAGTTCTAAATAGCATAGTAGAAGCTGGAACAAAGTGAGAGGTTGACTTAGAAGTTTCATGCTTATGTCAACGCTTATTGCCACATGGGGTATATTAACACAAAACTATTTCTTAGCAGTGTTTCTGCTTGCATTATTTTTACCCTTTTTCTTCATCTGGTTGGTTCTGGTTTTTTTTTTTTTTTTTCTGACAGTGGTGTAAGTACTCTTTTGGATGGCTGCATCACTTTCCTGCTGACATTATCTGCTGCTGTAAGTTTGTATGGTGGGAATTATGCATGTTTTCAAGGAGTCACATCGTATAGTACTTATCTAAAGATGTGGAAGATGTAAGCTAATCCCTCCCTGAAAACATAGCTCTTTAGGTCCCTAAAATAGTCTGTATAACAGACAGCTGCAAATCCTCCAGAGAGGAGGAAAAAAGAAGAGTAGAATTATGCCATTCCATTATATAGAATTGACAGTGGCTACTACCTAATTTTTTGCAAGGAGTGTGTTTGTGAAAATTGCTAAATGGGAAAGTAACTAAGCCAAAGCAGAGGAAGACATTTATAATGAGCAGTCTGAAGTGATACAGACATTTCCTCTATTTTGTGACAACTTTGTCTCAGTTGTTTCTTTCATGGAGATCTGGCCACATCTGTTCTTTCAAGTGAACAACCCAAAACCACTAAAGGTGAAAAGCTCTTGAAACAGAGAAAATTCAAGGCATATTGGTCAAGATGAATTAAAATAAAAGGTTTGACAGCAGATATCTCTTACCCCTCGCAGCCTACTGTGATTGTTGAGTGAATTCTGTCCTGCTGTGATTCCAGCAATTTTCATCACCTCTCTGAGGAGCAGCAAATTCTGCATTGCTTCTTCTGTGAAACCTCTGTGTATTTTTTTTATCATCAGCTCTGAGGTTTGGCTTTGAGCCTGTTCCCTGCTTGTTTTAGGAGCCTCTTAATCGCTGTTTTTGCTGGATGCCCCTAGCTTACTGTGTGTTCTGCCTACTCTGTGCTGCAGTCAAACACATCCACTTCAGGATGATCATCTACTCCCATCTGAAAGGCCCCACACCCCTTCTCAGCAGAGAATATGCAGTGTACATGCTGCAAGGGGCAAATGCATAAATCAGGACGGGTGCCTTTAATCAGCCTCCCATTGGCCACCTCAGCAATGGGTTAACATGACAACACTGCAGGCAGCTGCACTGTGAGTTTGAGAAGCCAGGTGGTACCAGGAGTCAGAATGGTTGTGAGGAGAACTCTTAAGTGGAATTACAGCCTCTTGTTCAGCCCAGAATTTAAGAAGAGGTGGAAAGACAGAGATAATAATAACAAAAAATTAAGGAGACAGATCTGACCTTATGAAAGTCTGTTTCCCCTTTGTAATACGAATATAATATTATTTGTTTTAAAGGGTTTGGCAGTCATTGCTGTGGATTTATTGAGTGTGGGAGGCAAAGCCTTCTGTTTTAGGAAATGGTGGATGATGAATGGCTGCTTCCAGGTAAAATCTTCAGTCCTCAGATGACAGCAGAAAGGACCAGAATGATGTGCAGAATCCATCACTTGGTGATATGCTTCTATTAAATAAACAGAATAGTTCACCTCTCTTTTGAAACATAGCATCTAATAAAATAACTAAAAAGCATCTAAATGTTTCTAAGCTTGATTGCTCATTAACACTGATAAAAGCTTGGGATAAAAAAAGAATAAAACACTGAAAAAGAGTAGAGCCAACCATTACAGAATAAAGCAAAGTGTGATGAAAAAGAGATTTGGAGGGAACAAACAGTTGACCAAAGTATGGCTGCCACCTGTCCTTCAAATAAAGGAGAATGCATCTTCTCAGCAATGTTACATTAGACTAATGTACCAAGGACACAAGACTAAATGATGACATCTGAGTCATTTGGCATATACAAAATAGACATTGAAATAAGTCACTATCTTGGAGCAAATATATCTTTGAAAACAAATGATTCTGGCTCAGCATTTATTCTTGTTTAGTTCCTTGTGCCCACCTCTGTTCTGTAGCTGGTTAGCACGAGTGTGTGTGCCCCACACATGCTGTGTAGATAAAGCAGAGACACATGATTCACAAAACAGCAAAGGGACTTAGTGACTTAGTAAAAATCAATGTGAAAGTGAGTGGGTCACTTTTAGCCATTTGACAGTTCTGACTTTGTAAGTAGGTCACAGCATTGTAATATTAACGTATTACAGTGAACTTAATTACATGCAAGAGCAGGATTGTAAGGAAAGGATTTTAACTGTAGCTTCAGGATCTGCAGAGTTCTATGAGCAGAAAAACAGATGATTGATTTCCTTTCTTTTTTTCTTTTGTAAAGGAGCCAAAATCATTTTATCTGGAGTTGTTTTACTTGGATGTATAGACTGCAGATGCCATTTTATAATGCTTAATCTTAATGGTTAAGGGGAGGGTGTCTTGTTGAGTTTATGCATGTTAGTTTTGCTTTCTGAAAAGCAAATGGAAGTAATTTGAGAGAAAGAAGATTACAGAGAGAACCTGACCTGGACTTCACTCAAAACCACAAACCTTGTGGAGAAGATAAAATCTGTGCTTTGAAAGATCTTAGTTTAAAATACAAATCTTTCTGCCACATTGATGTCAACAATGAAGAGCTTATTTCACAGAGGTTTCTGCTTTTAATTGTAGAGCACTACATCAAATTCCAGAAGATAAATGAACATGGAACGAATTTGTACTGGCTCTGTCAATAACTAATCTGACATCAGCATTTTAGCTCATGGACAAAGGCAGCTTTGAGATCAGGAGAAGATTGCATAAGAGTCTTTTCTTTGTGTTTAATTTAAATGTTAAATTTCTATCAGCTCAAGCACTGTTATTAGTTTAAAAAAAAAAAACGGGAAGAAGAAAAGAAGCTGATGTTTGCTTCTTTCCAGAATGTGCACACATGCTGTTTTACTGAGACCTTTACAAGCTGCTGTTGGCTAGCCATACACTCCCGAGGCTGTTTTATTATTGTTCACTCTTTCTACAGAAAACAAAATACAGCAACTTATGCCATGACATTTTGTGACATTTCCAGATACGAACATCTGGGAAGTTTAGTATGACAGTGACAGCAAAGCTGACAATGATTTTCCAGTGCCATATACAGCCTGGGCATCTGCAGTCATTGCCTTTTCATTTTATTTTCCTCTCCCTCCCTCCCTCCCTCCCTCCCTCTCTCCTTCTCCCACCTAAATGCTTAATGCAGCCTTTCTCTGTTTTGGCCTTGACGATAGAATAATATCTCACATTTATTTCAAAGCTGTACATAGAACATTGTACATCAAGTGCATCACAAATCGGTTCAGAGCAAAAGGGAAGAGCTTTCCAGCTAGCAAGAGGAAGCGCAGCTGCACAAGTTGCTCTAATTGCAGACATTGGGTGGATTTGATCATCAGATGTCTACTCTGCATAAAATCGAAGTTAAACAGCTAAACATTAATTACTTCTATTATTGCATTTATATATTGAGATAAAAGGGAGGGAAACCCAACAACCTACACATCTTGGGTAGTAAGCCAAAGCAAGAGAAGGGGGGAAAAAAAGAAAGCAAAAAAAATTCGCTGAATAGTTGTTGCATTTGAAATGAAAAATATCTTGTTTGTGCGACAAAAGGTGCACTGGAAGAAGGTAACATTTTATAAATGACCCAAAGTACAGCACTAATATGGAAAGTTAATAAAATAATGTAAAACAAATAAAGGTACATTGTAACTGTCTAAAGGAATTGCTGTGACTTAATGGTGTGAGACACAAACACTTAGTCAACATGTTCTTATGTCAACTTCATTTTCAACTTATACTATTTATTTGCTTTTTTCTGGTCTCTTAGACATCTACAGAAATTGTGTTTTCTAAGGACTATTCTCTCTGTTGCTTTGAGAGATGATACTGAGTAGCATTACTAAGAACAAGAATTGCATAATCTATCTAGTGTGTTGCAACATTTTCAGCCACAAAACCCTGTTAAAGCCTCAAAAAATTGTAACAACAAGCCCTTAATATTGCATACTGTCTTTTAAAGATAATTTCAAGGAGTAATAACTCAAATAAATAACTCCCTATCTTAAAAAATATTCAAATGGAAGATTTAGTATCCACCAAGAGTTTGATGCTGTACAAAGCTGTACTTCAGTACAGGGCAACAGCAAAATCATTTACCTGTAATTATTGACACTGGAGTCACTGTTCCTGGAAGTGGATGTGGCACTTCGTGTCATGGTCTCGTGGTGTTGGGTCATAGGCTGGACTCAATGATCTCAAGGGTCTTTTCCAAACCAGCTGATTCTGTGATTCTGTGATTTTTGTTTGGATTTACTGCAAACTAAATCTGTTCTATGCTTGGTTGTGTTTAGACACAACAACCTTACATTTTTTTTCTGTAATTAGTAGCCTTGAAGTATTCATAGTGTTACTTTAACAAAAAGGGCTAAGATGAAGAAAAATGTAAGGTACTAAGGGCAACAAGTAATTTTCTTCACTGAGCACTTCGTTCATATCCTCTAGGAAAATTTGTACTCACTCTTTTTCAGAATTGCTTTATTGGAAGAATAGAAACACCGTATCAAGTCCAGTCCGCATCTCTGTCCCAGACTGGATAGTATTCCTAGAAAGGGTATCAGCTTTTTTGGATGGAAAATTGTCTTCCTAGCCTTTATTAACAGATACCCACTGAAACACAAAGTTTTACCTTCCTTGAAAAATACTCTTTTTGTGAAAATCTTCCTAATAAACTCATTCATTAGAGTATTTCCTGAAGGAAAATGCTGAAGTGCAAAGGCTATAACTTGTCAGTTAAAAACCAGAGAATTGAGATATTGGACCCATGGAGTAATTCCTTGCTCAGAGCAGGGGCTCCTGCAAGATGTTTCCCTGCTGCTTGCTGGTGAATGTTTGCCTGGCCAAGAGACAGCAATGACTTCCAATAGATAGATTATTTTCTACTTTCCCCTAAAAATATATATAATGAGTCAGAGAGAATGTCTGGATTTTATAGACTGCCATTAGCAGTTGTCATTTCAGCCTGAGACAATTCTGATTGAAATAAAGTAATTTCCTGAATACATTAAAATAAAGAAGATTGTTATAACCTTAACAGGAAAACAGTGTGATGAATCAGATTCCACAAAAGGTTTCTTTTTCACCTCTTCTCCCTTTCCATCCTCTCCTCTTCCTCCAGGTTTCTCTTCATTGTAAACTCTCAGACATCTTCCATTTACGTTTCAGGATCTTTGTTTTATTTTGCTTTGCCCCTTTTTATCCTCCTAAAACCTAAGCAAATTGATAGAGCAAAGCACAAATACAGTGCCAACAGCTTACAGAGAGCTTTCCTTAGAAAACAGCAGGCAGTAGACTTGTATTTTCTGCTTCACAGTATGGGGATGCAGCAAATAGGACCAGCTGTTCCATGGAGAGTTTTGGCTCAGTGAAACCATTTTGTACAATGATGCCCTGGCCTGGCCCCAAAATTTCTGTCTCCTAAGCTCCCTTATGCAGCGTACTGGAGAGGTCAGTTGGCTGATGGATGCATTGTCCCACTTCCCCCCACCCCAGCCCCAGGCGTCTCCTCTGCAGTTTGAGCCACCTGTGGAGAAGAAATATTCTTTCTGTTGCTTTCTGTTGCTTTTGGCCCCTTTGCATCAGTATCAGCAAACACAAGGTTCTTTGTGTCCTCTTCCTTGCCTAGTGGTTGGTTTACAGTGTTGCAACATCCAAAACACCTACTCTGCATTTTTGGCTTGGTTAAGTGACCCCCTGTTCACCCTGACCTTTGCTTCCTTTTCTTGTAGCAGGAATAGCAAATTTAGTCCTGTTCACGGCAGCTCTTTTTTCTCCATTCTTAAGCATTTCTCCTGAAATTTTCACCTTTTTGAACTGGCAACTTCTTTGCAGCTTCTCTAAAGATATTATTGCTCTTACATCTTTTCTCATCTGCATTAATGGCAAAAATCTGTCCATAGATTTTTTTTTTAAGTTAAACTCTGAATTAGTTTTCAAATTGTTTCTCGGTTTTTTGTGTGAATGTTGCTACAAAAACTCAGCTGTCTTCCATGCGACTCCTGTGCTGTAGTCTGACTGCAGACTAGTTTGTGAATGTACATTGCTGGAAGTTTAAAAAATCCTAATGAATTATTCGTACACTGAATATTACCATAGTCTTGTGTGGGTATTATTGATATCCATGGGTGACCAGGTGTAGTGCCACTGGCACAGACACAAACCAGCTGAATAAAGTTTAAATAAAGTTTAAAATCCCTTTATTTGCTGTGTAAGAAATTGCCATCCAAGGAGGAACCAGGGCTGATGATATACCAAAATTGAATTTGAAAGTAGGGAATTTTGTGAAATAGGAAATACCTCAAGCACTCTGGTGATGGAATCCCAGCTAATCTGTTGCAAATGGACCATGGAAATTTTTAGGGTTAACCAAAATATAAAGGTTAGGGGATATTTTGGCATCTGGTGGAGTCTGAAAGAGAGAAGGTTCACTTGTCACCTTTTTGCTACCTCTTCAGGATGCTGGGCACAGTATTTTACATTACTCCAACTCTAGCTAGTTTCTGTGCCTCGCTTTTGAGAGAGACTCCCAGTGAGTCTCCCCACCCCAAATAATAAAACCCACACAGACTGGTACTAGAAGTGGGAATTGCATCGCATTGCTTATAAACCTACATAGATTGTGAAGGATATATTAAGATAGTTTAGTTAAAAACTTGAATGTGAACTTTGCAAACAATTTAACAAAATACACGATAAGATCACATGAATATTACAAAAATCAGGAAAAGTTAAGAAAATTTATCTGTGGTCTTTCAGGCCGTAGCACAAGGGACAACATGTTAGTTTTGGTTTGTGTGCCTGATCTGTCAGTACATTTATTAGGGGTTTGAGCTGCCTTACAAAGCCCCTGCTTGGGACTGCATGCATACTGTTACACTCTGATTTTCCCTCTGACATGATGCTAGCTTTCACCCTGAAGCTCAGTATTATTTTATGCCATGTGTTAATTTCCTGCATGAATGCCTTATTTACCTTCATTTAGAGTATGCTGCAGGTGGAAACAGAGCAGTACTTACTGGCAATATTTTTTGTGGCAAAACACTGAAGGACAGCTCAGGGTCTTGCATAGCTCCAGGGTATCACCACTGTGAAAGCAATTTGGAGGTGTGATTTGTCATTAAGGAGGACTGGTTTCTTAAATACTGGTTCTTCATAGGACTAACCATAAATATGAAGTTTTGCAGTCTCTTCAAAGAGAACAGATGTAATAATTTCTGTTCTCCATTCAAAAGCTACTCAAGTCAATGGGAGTCTTTCCTGGAATTTCAGCCAGTGTTTGATATGGCTCTCAGGAACATTTTGTTTTGTTTGAAAGTGTCTGGTGAAAACAGCTGAACTCTTGGGGATAAAGTTACAGATTTATGTAGTAATTGAGTAAGGTTCTCTTACTAAATTGTTATTAGGCATCAGTAGCTGTTCCAGCTATTTTTTTCTTTCCTTGTAAGATACAATAGTTACTGCACATTACTCTGTTTTATGAGCATGTTACATGTATCTATACAATTTATATTAGTTTTCCTATAAATCAGGTGCACTGAGTTCAGTACTTGTATTTTTAGTGTGTATTCAACAAGGGCAGCTCAATAAGCAAATTCATTAAGACAGCTTTACGCAATGCATCAACCTTTGTAAAAGATCCATTCAGTACTGTACCATATAGAGGGATCGTTCCTTTGCAGAGTTTCTAGGTTTTTTCCTTTGTTACTAGGGTAGGTTTTGATTTTTGATGTTGTCTTCTAGGGACTTGCACTGTATATATGACTTTTTTATTGTCTTGGAGGTTTTCTATTTGCTTTGCTCTGCAGTCAGTGGATCCTCTGTTAGTGAGCTTCCAAATAACTGAGCTGGTGTTTTTGAAGTTGTAGAGTCCACATTTCTTCAGTTGCATTTAATGACTAAATACATGGCTAAATTTGTTAGGCTGTTTCGGCAATGTACATTAAATTTTTTATTTTTCCATTTTCTCCTTCACTATTCTCTTCAAGGGCTAATGAAACTGCTTTTCTGTGTTTAAAACTGAGTTCAGCAATGGAGAAGGCTTAGTATTTATGTCCGTGTGAGTTTATGCACTTGTGGTATTGGCTGGTTATTAGAAATAAATATTCACATGTATATGAATGCATGTATACCATAATTGTGAGAGAGTAGAAAAGGGATGTAGCTAGACGTAAAATATTTTTTAAGCTTTTATGTTATGTGCTTCACTTCTCCTTCTAGGAGCACAGAAACATGGTGTTTGCTTTAGAGCACAAATATGGGAGCTGCTTAAATTACAGCCACAAAAACTTCTTATTACCTTTTGCACTTTCAGAGCAAAAGTGCAAGAAAATTAAAAGCAGAAGGAAATACTTTTGAAATTAAGCTTATACAATAATAGTACAGTAATACCTTTGAGCAGCCTAGAACTTGCTGCCATAAGAAACCATATGAGTCAGAAGTTTAGCACAATTTCTGTGGACGCTCCAGTTTCAGGGCACTTCACTTCTAAATTCAGATATAAAAAGCAACTTTACCTATTGAAAGATAATTCCATAATTGCCAATTTCATGGGTTTTTGCCCTTTTCTCTGATGCTGGTCTCTGTCAGAAAGAGGATATTGGACAAGGTGAATTGGTCTGAATCACTATGGCTGTTATTGTGAGGAAATGATGATTTCTGCCCGTGTCTTACCAATAAAAGCACTTCTAACATGTATGCACTAGACTGAAAACTGACAAACAATGTGTTGATTTTAGAATGCACAACTTCAACATGCAAACTGATCAGCCTGTTTTCTATTAGAGGAAATTAAATAATGCTTTGTACCTTTTTAAAAGAAACATGATTCAGAGTTCTGCTCAAGCTAATGAAAGTTCAGGGTTAGTAAATAATGTAGAATACAGGATGAATGAAGCATTTTAGATGAGCACCTTATGACCTTTTCAGGAAAACAAATGTGAAACTTTTCCGAGATTTCAAATTTTTATCACAATTATTTTAGGTCTATAACTTGGGCTTGTAGCCATATGGTAATACAAATAACAAACTATAATGACACTGTTAAATATTATATTTTTTCCTGTTGTTTACTCTTTTCCTAGCTTCAGTAGCGGCAGAACTTACAGTCTTTTTAAAGTAGGGACTAGTGCACCAGAGGTGAGTAGATATGCTTCATAGAAAACCTGTAACCTGCAGCAGGTTACACATAGAACTTTGGCTGCTTTTTTTTTTTTGTATTTTCTTCTTATCGAAAAACATTCTCCACTAGGTGTCCCAAGTACAAAGAATGTAAGATTAATGTCTTCTAGTTTTAAACTTCGACTATTTTCCCCAAGTCAAGCATTCCTCATTTTGTTATATTTTCTTATATTTTACGGATTCCTGACTAAGTACTTCTAGAAAATGCATAGCAAAAGATGAAAAGAACTCGACATATTTTAAGTAATCTTCTTGATTCCTGCCTCATATCCACTTAAAATGGATCTCCAGGATATCACCAAGGCATCTATAAACAGCTGCAGAAAGAATTTTGTTAGGGCTGTCCTTGAGACTTAAGAACAAAAAAACATTCAAACCTTATTTTAGAATACAAGCTGATCCCTCTACTACACTTGAATCCAAGATGATTCTTAAGAGTTTCCAGAAATTTGTGAGAAAGAGAATCAAATTTTTCAAAATTTTCCATGAGAATGTGCATCAAACATGTAGATTGTTGAACATGCTGCACGCTTCTCTGCTGTGGAGAAAAGAGCTTTCATTAATGAGGCCTCATTTTGGAACCTGTAAAAATATCTGGCAAGGACCTTGAATTGTCATTGCAGATTCAAAGGCAGGAAACAACAAAATATATACATATACTGTGTGCCATTTGTAGGGACAGAACAGACTGATGCAAACTCCTGCTGAAAGGGAGCCAAGATGATCAGATCTGCTTGGTCATAACATTTATTCATTGGCAAGCTTGCAGTTTAGAATGTCAAATTATTAGGTCCTTCTGGCATGTTATGATTTTCTTAATTATAATAACTTTACAGATTTTGTTGATGAGGTCACCACAGGAGCATAGAAAAGGATTTAAATCCCTAATTGCTGAGGGAGGGTGAGCAGCAAGAGCACCTTTACAAACAGCTCTAGATGCTGCAGTTACTCTGTTATAGTCAATGGAAATCTGTGTGGTAATGAGCCGCTGTCTTCTTGGCTCTGGAGTTCTGAGATCCCAGGAGCAGTGTAGTCATCAGAGAAGGATCTTCCGTTTGGATGATGCAGATTAGTTCTGCATGAAAAAGGGCAATGTCCTTCACACTTTGGAGGATTTATTTGCTATTTTTTTCCTTTCAATGTGTATATGACTGCAGAAAAAGAGAGCAGAATTTTCTGAAAGCTGGTCCATGTACAGGGTAGGAAAAAATAGAGAAATTTTTTCTTTGGGATGGCAGAAGACCCTAGTACCTGCTCAAGGTATAATGAAATACTCAATTTCTTATTGATTTAATCTAGGAACAATCCTGACAAGACTGTTTTGAGTTACCATTTTGCCATGTTTGTGGATTTGAGTCACTTTTCCTTGCATTACAAGCTACCTTTTCTCAGTCTTGGTATTGTCGTACTCAAGAACATAGACTTCAAGGTCAGAGAACATTGTAGGTTGCCTCATACCTGTCCCCAACTGTTTTATCTTCCCCTTAGAATCCACTTTTCCCAGAATTTGTCTCTAAAGGAAGTGGATCTTCTCTGTGATCTTCAAGAGGGGAGGAAGTTACTTATGAATAAGGAAGAGTTTCTGTTCACACTGTTTCATGATTTTCCCACACAAAGGAAGGCTTGAGAGCCCTCCCTACCTTCATTATGCTGTTCTAATTCAGAAAGACTTCCAACACTTTGTTATATTTTCAGATGATAGTAAATACTTGACAACACCTACAGATCTATTTGCATTTTTTTGTATGGCAGGTCTTCCTAACTGTGCCTATGCTTGATAAGCAACATTACCTGAAAACATCTTACAGACACAATTTAGAGAGTTGGCAGTTCTCTCCTTATTTACTTCTGATACAAAGGTCCTGGCAAAGTAGCAAAGAGGATACTTTTTTCTGCAAAGATCATGATGATCTGTGTGGTTTAGGAGATATAAGCCTTCATGATACTGTCTTTTTATATAATTGATATAAGAACATAATGTCTATAGCAAGACAGATCTAAACTCTAAGTAGCCTATAATGCTCTTTCCAACACCTTAACAGCAGGAACAGTGCAGTTAAAGGCCAATCATGTAGTGATACTTCCCCAGAATATTCTCTGCCTCCAGGAGTTGACCCTGAGACCATCTCAGTTGTTTAGAGCACAGTGGTAATAACACCAGGGTTGTGAGTTCAAGCCCTGTACAGGCCATTCGGTTAAGAGTTGGACTTGATGATCCTTGTGAGTCTCCTCCAGCTGAGAATATTCTGTGATCTCAGTTATAAATCAGAGACAGCATCTTTATAGTTAGTATGTCTACAGGGATTTCTTGAACTGGTAAATGCTTTCCTGGAATTCCTGGAACTTTTCTCATTCGTCCTGTTTTTCTTATCCAGATCTTGAGTTCTTGTTAAAAAATGCATCCCTATAGATCTCATTTGTTTGCATAATTTCACTAATCATCTGTTTAGGGAGACCCTAATCTCAGTGTTTAGATGTTTCAATCTTTTTATGTTAAAAAACAAAACAAAACAAACAAACAAAAAAAAAAAAAAAGAAAACCAAGAAAAACCTTCTAGATTTTCAATCAGATGCCTAATTTTTTTGTTATGAAGTTTATCTAAAGATTACCTAGAAAGTTTTCAGAGATTATAAAGCCATGTGTTAACGTAACTGGGATAGAGCCTCAGTTCCATCAAGTTGGAACAAGAGCTTTTCCTACCTCTTTGAGAGGCATCTCACTCACTGGCAGATTTATTTGAAGTTTTATGGACTATTAATTAGAGGAGTCCTCCACAGTACATACTCATTCTATAAGAGTAGTATTTTGCAGTCTATTTTTAGAGTAGCTCCAAATCCCCACAGTGTTTAGCTGAAGTCCCTGCATTTAAGTCATTAAGCAAGCATTACAAACTCTGAATGAGAAAGAAAATCTACTTGCTTATACAGTACCAGGAGTTCTTGTGCATTTGTTGTCCGTGACTTTGTAATACTGCATACCATATTGTGGCTAGCTTTTCTTTCTCTGTATTACAAACCATGGTGAAGATTGTGTTCTGCAATGGAGAAAGACCTGAATGTAACTTTACCTTTCCTCTTCCAGGCACAGAGATCACGATGCAACCTTTGCCAGGTACTGCAGCGTATTCCCTTACTGACATTTTGAAACCCAGTAATACTTCATGGACTATTTCATCCTTGGGATGAAGAGCAAACATGTCAAGAAGCTGTATTCATATTTCCTATTAATCACTAAAGTCTATTTTGCTTTCAGTTCTGGGCATTTCTTTAGTGCTTACTAGTTCAGCTACTTTTGTGATTCTTATGGATGTGTTTACACTTTGCTTGACTTTGAGAAAAGTGTGATTGTTTTCTCAGTCCTTGGAATCACTTATAGCTTCACATACAGAGGAGTAAGCAAAACCAATGATATGTAAATTAACTGCTTGTTTTACCCCAAAGAAACCATATTTGGATGAAATATAATTCCAAGTATTCTCATTTTGCTTAATGCTCTGCTGCAGTGGTTGGGAGAGTTAAATGGTATAATCTTCAGTACTCATCAGAAGCTCTGGGCAAGGAATGAACATTTTATGGCTTATCAATCAGTGACTGCCAGAGACGTTGCAAAGAAAGACAAGTTTTGATTGGTTAATGCATGCATTTCTTGAGAATTCTAACCCTCTGAACATAATATATGTTACTGAACAGGTGAGCAAAGTACCAGCTACCACATTAAGACAAATCTGACACTGCATAATCTACATTTTTTGTAGCAAATATTTACAGCTTTTCTTTCTAAAAAGGCTGTATAGACCATCTGTATGGAGAATAGCTCTAAAGTACTCCTGCGCAAGTATGTGTCTCTGTCTAGCTAGGTCCTGATGTCAGAATGACTGGGGTATGTAGGACTAGCTTTCGCATCATTAATAGCAAAATTTAAACATCTTCTTAAAGCCTGTGGATGAGTGGAGGTAACTTTCAGAGCTGGCTTCTGCAGGCAGCACAATTCATGCCAAGACATTGGTGCTTTGGGGCTGGGTTCACTGGCACTGCCTTCAGCCTCCTATCAAAGGCTTTTGATTCCTATTGAATCCTCCTATTTGATTTCTCTGGATCCAAACAGATCTGTCTTAAGAGCATTGTCACTATCATTTATAGGACTGGAACTATCAAAATGGCAATGTGTGGACCAGCTGCACCAAGTATCTGCACAGTGTGACAGAGAAGGTCACACTGCTTGTCCTCACAAACACCAGCATCCGCTCAAGTTAGAGCGGTCAAGTGAATTGTCTCTACAACTGAGGGTATTGTCCCTTTACTAGGAGAAGTGTCCTGGTTTAGGAATAGTACTGCCCAGTTCAAGGCCCCCACACCACTCACTGGAAACAGCAATGAGATAAGGAAACAAACAGTAACAGCAGCGATACTAATGACAGAGGGTACAAGAAAACAAATTATTCACATGGGGGGAAAACCCTGATAATACACAATGGTGGGGTAGGTAAATGCTACATGTACAAGATAACTTTCTGCTTGCAGTTCATTAATATGAGAGGGATAATCAACTGGTAAGATTGAGATAGTCTCCAGTATCTTCACCCCACCAAAATGATAAAAAATAAAGTTGCAAGAGAATATTTGATCCCATTGAGCAAATCCAATACATCCAATATCTGAACTTATTGAAAAATCATTTAATAAAACATTTTTCTAAAGAAATGGCCAACATGTGAGTGTTCTTTAACACAAAAGTTTTAGAAGATGAGCCTCGTGATTTTAACAGCCATTGTCAAGGTATAAGGAGCTCTAACGTGGAAGTACACTACCTAGAATTTTTGAAAAATTGAACTATTGTATTGGATTTCAGCATAAAATACCATGTAATAGAGTAAAACCTATTACTCAATTTCACCTATTAAGTGATTTACTTTATACAGATAAAGTATCACACTGGAAAAACATTCAAACACTTAAAAAAATTAATGAAAAGTTATGCCTCCCTAAATCATTGTGTTTGTGGTTAATTTAATCATTTTCCTATCTTATTCTGATGCCTTTCAGAACTTATAGTCATACCAGGTAGGGTAAGCCAGAGAACACTGGAGACAGCAAACTCTTCTGGGTGTGGACATAGGTAATCAGGAACTCCAACTCATTCCAAGATTTTCCTTAGGAGGGAAGGATGGTGCATCTGTGTATCGCATTCAGCAGCTGTTATTTTGGAACTAACCATCCAAGACAAGTGGGATAAAGTACCTACTTCCACAGGGATGTGAAGACAAGGTCATTTGGAATAAAGATTTATCAACTTTCAAGGGAGGTAAATATTTGAAAAGACAAGAAAAAGGGAAAAAGGCTAGGTTGAGATAATCTTGTTGAAAATATTTGGAACAATAAAGTTGCGTCAAAAGATTGAGTCTGATGTCTTAAGAAACCTAGAGCCAGATATATGCACATCTTCACTTTCACAGTTCTGTTGTCTTTGATTGCAGCTATCACTCCTCAATGGAGAATGCATGTTGGTAATTGTAAATCCATATGTGGTATTATTGTGAAGACAAAGCTGTAAAAACTTAGTGCCATAAATCCACTGACTTGCCTTCAGTCTTATTTTCAGCAACAAAAGGAAATAAGTCTTAAAACTTTACATAAAGCTCTCTTGCTGTATATTGCTATTGTTCCTGATTCATTAAACACTTTCTTGCTAAAATCAAACTAGTGGATTTGTGCAATGGTTGCTGTAGTATCTGGAGAGACATTATTCTTTGAGTCAGTAAGCCCATAAATACAAACTGTAACCTTATGGCTCTTCCATGAGAAGAACATCTGATTACAGTAGATGAAGCAAGTAAGTGATTAGAAGCTTTTCTTCTACTTTGATTTAGGATTACTTTTCCTTGATTGGTTTTGGTGTGTCTTCACCCCATATTAGCCTAAGTAATTTGTAGCCAAATGTGAAGGTTTTAACTGACCTTTGTTCAGCGCCAGCAGGGATCATAAAGGAGTTATTGTAGGTAGGTGAACTGCTTGTGTGGAGAGTTGTTGCTTGGGTTATTTTGTACAGCTGTTAGCTCAGGTGTTTTGAGGAGAATCACTTGACAATTTAAAGATCTAGTTCATGCTCCTGAATCTAGCAAAAAAAGAAATGTTGTGGAGAGGTATTCAAACATTTTCAGTCCTTCAGTGATTTAGTTTCATCATCACCACAGAACCTAGACTGGTTACCAATCTAAGTGAAAAGAGAATCTAAAGGCTATGAGATGCTTCCAGATGGGCATGACTAAAAGCTTCAGCAAACTCAGGTTAGTGGTTTTCTATGAGGAAATGAGAAAGGTGAGATTCTGCATGTATGGAAGGCTAGCACTGCAATGGTTGTAATGTCATAGCTTTATAAAGATGTTTTAGTGGCCAAGGGTTTAAAAAAGTTCAGGTAGTTCTTCACCTCTGGTAAGGTTGAGTGGTTTGTGTGGGTGGGTGAATTAAATTAAATTCCATTGTCAGTTATTCTTCTATCCCTCTTTGGAAGGTCTCTCTTGTTATCTCAGGTCTGTTACTCAGAGTGTGTGGGAAGATGGCTGGAGTAAAATTGCCTTTTTTTTATCTGGATGCAGGAGGTTTACCACTGGATGTGGTTATTTTATGTGACTTTTTTAAGGGTAGAAAGTTCATGCACGGGAACAAAGAGAAACCTGTTGAATCTTAAGGTAAATACAGGGTTAAGGACTTCAGCAGGTGTTACTGTGCAGTGCTATCTCTCCTATAGACTTGTAGGGCTGATTTGCCACAGGGAGACTGTGTTAAATAGCCTGGGGTAACAAAACGAGGATGTGAGTGAAAATCCAAGTAGTAATGGTTACTGGGGTTTTATCTTGTTATGGAAGTTGCTCTTAGTGATAAAGTCTGGACTACTACTCTGATCCCCTGAGCCAAACTAGTACTCTGATCTCTTGAGGCATGAAGATAAAGCAGCTCATAGCCCACGCTGTAGTGGGAAATCCCGAATAATGGTTCTAAGAGTCTCAATTGAAATAAATTTGTTTCTCAGTAGAGTGGTGGGAAACAGATGAATATAGGGCAAGAGGAAGTAGCAGTGAAGTAGTATGTCCTAAAGAAAATGAGAAATATTCTATGCAAATGTGCAAGATCAGTGATCTTTTCCTCTTGAAATGCAGTCTTTTTATGTATCTCTCTCTGTGTGTATGTGTACGTAGCATAAGGGTGGCTTGTTTGCTTACATAGGCTTAAAAACTGTCTCCCCTGAAGTCAAGGGAAGAAGTTTCTCTGACTAATAAAATTAAACCCATGTCATATTGCATGGTCTGTGTACACTCAAATATTTAAGCACTTTTGCATGAAGGTTTCTGTGTGATTTTTAATATAGGGGTGACGTATTTTGAGGTTTGCTTTCAGATAGTCTGTTGCATATTTAAAATTATACTACATTGATGAATTAAGTTGTCAACTTGTTTTTGCAAGTGTCTTGACTATTAATGGTCAGAGTTTACCTGTTGTGAGAAGTCAAACTAGGCTTTGGATAAGCATAGACCAGATTTGTTGGGTGACCCAAACAATTCCTGCATATAGAAAAATATGTAAGAAATCATAGAATATACTGAGTTGGAAGGGACCAGATAGGATCATCATAGTCCAACTCCTGGCTCTTCAAAGACGACCCTGAGAGTCACACCATGTGCCTGTGAGTATTTTCCAAATGCATCTTGAACTCTGTCAGGCTTAGTGCTGTGACCACTTCCCTGGGGAGCCTGTTCCAGTGCCCAGCCACACTCTGGGAGAAGAAATTATTTCTAATATCCAACCTAAATCTCCCCAGACACAGCTTCAGGCCATTCCCTCACATCACCACAGAGAAGAGATCAGTTTCTGTTTCTACACTGCCCCTCACGAGAAGGTTGTGGACAGCTATGAGGTCTCCCCTCAGTGTTCCGTTCTCCACTTGAACAAACAAAGTGACCTCAGCTGCTCTTTGTATTGTTTTCCCTCTAAATTCTGCACCATCTTTGTAGCCTTCCTCTGGATGATCTCTAATAGCTTTACATAATTTTTTATATTGTGGTGCCCAAAACTGCCCCCAGCACTCGAGGTGAGGTTGCCCCAGCACAGAGCAGAGAGGGACAATCCCCTCCCCCTTGCCCAGCTGCAATGCTGTGCCTGATGCACCCCAGGACAGGGTTGGCTCCTGGCTGCCAGGGCACTGATGACCAATGTTCAACTTGCCGTCAACCAGAACACCTTTCAATGGGGCTGCTCTCTCGTCTTTTGTTCCCCAGTCTGTATCTACATCCAGGGTTGCCCCATCCCAGGTGCCAAATCCAGCAGTTGTTTTAACATCTGCTAGTTTGAGTGTGCTTAAACAATAAGGTGTATTTTGTTGATGATTCTGTGGTAAAAAAATTCTTGCTTTCAATGTTCATTTGTGAATATGCTACACATCATCTTTGATTTCTGCAAATGAACTGAAGAGGGGCAAAGGATCTTTTTTGCATCAGAAGAAATCTTATTCTCGGTTACTGGTTGGTTCTACCTTCAAGTGAACCACAGAGCAGGTTTAAGTGGCAAGGAAGAAGGGAAATATATATAGTTTGACCTGAGATTTCATAGTGAAAGCACAAAGAGATCAATACAGAATTCCAGCTAGGGAATTCTAACTTGTGAAGATGTGGCCATGATGTTAGTTATTTGATGTAAAATGATAAATTTTTTCATTAAGAAATTGCTCAAAGGCTAGTGTATTAAAAGCTCTTCTTTTAATGAGGAATCACTGGGTGAAATTCCTTGGCCAGTGTTCTGGAGCAGGTAACTCTAGTTAATCACACTTAGGGCCTGCAGAACCAAAGACTATTCTTCTTCCTTGGCTCCAAACTAGTAAAAATATCCTTGCTGAGGATTTAGCAAGTGAATAGTTGTGTACAGATTTATTGAACCTATGATCGTTTTTACATGAAGAGAGAAATAGAAGAACTGGACTTTGCATTATTGAATTCTATTGACCTAATACCTCCATTGCTGGTGGTCTAGAAGGTGATCTAAAGAAATATTTATGTAGAAAGCTAAATAAAGTAAAAATGTCCAGCTTTATGACAAACTTCTACATGTTCAGGAGAATAAAAATACTTCTGATCAGAGCTTTAGAAACAATGGAATTTCTTTCTTTGACAGCAGAAAAGATCGATTAAAATTTTTCATCCTGTACACTTAGTCCTTGACTTAACACTCTCAATCAAGAAAAGTAGGGAGTTTTTTTCCCCTAAATTAGCTCACTGATGAAAGGAAAATGATGATCTCTCCAAAATGCAAGCTAGTGTTAGAAAACGTTAGCAGTCAGCCACTGAAGAACAGCTGTGGAACAAAGAAAATGGGATCAATTGTGGTTGAAAGATGGTCTTGGTTAAGAACTTTTTTCTTTCTGTCTTGCTTAGCTTTGTGAAATAGAAGCAGGTCTGCAAAATACAAATTTACAGCATGATCTGTAAATTTGAGAAATGGAGAGTGCTGCATTTTGAGAACTTATTTTTGTGTGCTGGAACACAAAATTAAAATATGAGATGGCTCATCTGCTGATCAGTCATTGTATTGTGGCTCTGCTAAAATCAACTAGTGAAAATCAGTCTCCTGTTAATTTTTCCGATTGGGAGATGACTGCTTTTTTTTTCTTGGTTTTGTTCTATGTATATTGCAATATTTTTGAGAATGTACTGGCCACAGCTGGAGAACATTTTGCAGAACTCTGGAGTTAGTGTTAAATTTAAAAGATATATTACACATAAGAAATATTTTAGATTAGAAGGTTTTATTTTGGTCAACTAAATTACTGTAGCACCATTTAAATCTGTAACAGTGTTTACAATATAAAATAAAAATCTTTAGGGTTTTTTGTGCTTCTGGAGACCAAAGCTTCAGGAAGCTTTATAGCAATACAGCAATTTTCCAAGATATAATATAGCAATATAGCAATTTTCCAAGATAAAACTACTTTTATAGCCAAATTCCCAGAGTGGGAGCTGCCTAACTCTCTGAATTAATACTGTAGCTAAAGAACTATAAGAGACAGGAAGAATAAAGTTCTTGGAAAATGAAGATGATTAACAGAGCTACCCTTCTTCGAGTGTGTGCAATCTTTAATCAGCCTTAGGATACATGCACTTTACAGTGTTACTCAGCCTATAATCATATACATTAGTATTTATAATCTGACAATAATGGAAGATTAGCTGTAACTGAGAACCATTCATTTTAACTGTGACTCCATTCAAACGAGGGGAAAAGCATCTACCCTTCAGTACTGGACCATGCTAGGTAGCGGTGTGGGCGGTTTCCTTAACACTGTGTGTGTTGTGGCTTTCTGTTTTCCATCTGATTGCTTCATCCTGCTCTTTGCTCCAATTTTTGTACTTTGCTGTAGTCATAAAGTGATTGCACATAAAAAGAGGCAAACAGGTAACATATTCTCATGGGGCTTTTTATTTATTTTTTTACTCTTTGCTTTCTGTGTAGGACCAGTTGAATAACTGTTGTCAGCACTTTGGTGCAGGCTGTGAGGATGTGCTTTCTGATTACTGAAAAGAGAAAACCCTTGTGCATTTTCAGGCTGATTGAAGGTGCCAGAAATACCAGAGAACTGATCCTCAAATGTATTTAGGAAGCTAAAATCTAGTAAATATGATTACAAGTGCTTAAGCCCTTTGTGAAATTCTCAGCTTTGTGATTTGAGATGTGTTCTTCTCTCCCAAACACTGTGTATGTGTGATGGAAGAGGAGGTATCCTGCTTGATATGAATAGGGAAATTGGCAGAATGGGAGCCTCTCTGATAACAACATGGTGAAATGAAGAGGCCATCCATCAACAGATGGAAGTAGAATAAGGAGGTGGCAGCCAGCAGAAGAGGGCAAGAAAGCAAAACTGCAGGCTCTAATACTTGATGTTTAAAGCTTGAATTCCAGCATCAGCTGGAATTCTATGTATTGTCTAGTTCCAACTCCCTCCTCTAGTTAATTGTTTGAGGGCAAGACACCCAAAAGCAATTTAGCTCTCAGGACAAAAAATTTAGACAGTGTAGATTGTTTCATTCAAATCACTGGAAGTGAAAAACAAAACAGAAAATTATGTCAGTTTCAGTGCTGCTGTATTTCCCATATCATCTAAAGCTTCACACTGGTTTTAGAGTTCCTACTTCAGCTGCCTGTTCAGAGACAGTTGTAAGAAGAACAGTCAGTCAAGATGAAAAATGGGAACATCAGTGTTTGTATGATTAAGGTTTTGGGGAACTAGAATTAATTTCAGCCATAATGTTTGTATTTGCTTGGACTATTTCTATTTACCAAACTATTAAATCTGTGATTTTCTTGCTGTTTCTGCTTGGAGAGATGCTTGCAAAAGAATGCTTGAATGAGATCCCTCATAAATTTTTGCCCTTTTTCCTACTTGATAGTTAAAAACACAAATATCCCTTTGTCTTCTGCTGCTATCACACTATACTCAGTCTGTTGCCTGGCTATATGGGAATTTTCAGTTGCAGTTGGGAGAAGTTATGGCCCATTGTGGGCACCAACAACATCAGATTAAAAAGTTTGAAAGAATTGTGGAAAAAACATCATTGAAGTTTCCTCAGCATCCCTGACATCAATTTTAATTTGTCATATTTGTTGCCTCCAAGCCTCTTACTGGCTGAGAAAAAGAGGGTATTGTCTCTCATCAACAGAGGACTGTTTGCCAGCCCTTTGACTCAACAGGGGAATTTTGAGCTTTTGCAAAATTTGCAGTTGAGCAGATGGACAGCACACAGGAGGCCAAAGTGACACAAAGGGAGCCCTTAGTTTGTAGAGCACAGTCTGGATCTGTCTCTAGATTATCAGCTTTGTGCCCTCTGCAAACAAGNTTTGCATCCCGAGGAGGCTGCGGCGTAACCAAAAAAAAAAAAAAAAAAAAGGAGCACAGGATTGTGACTGAAAGAAAATGCTGTGATGTATAAGAGCACAAAATGTGGGTCAAGACTTTTAAACATCCTCCCTAGTTCTTCAAGCTGGATAGGGAATGTGAAAATTGAAAGACTTATACACAAGAAGCTTTGCTGTGCTTTCTTACTCAGCACATGCCTTGCAGTTAGCAAACACACAGATAGCTTTTGAATTTTTTCCACCAAAAAATGTCAAGGCACATCACTGTGACCTTGCAAGACATAGGGTTCCTTTCCAGTACAGCTTCACTTAAGATTTTCTGAGCAGAAAGCACTAGCATGTGGGATCTGGCTCAGACTTCACAGTGACCCTGAAAAAGCGATTAATGCAAAAGGGTAGCCTTTCCTTTTCAGAATTAGGAACAGAGAAGAAGTTAATTCATGGGAAAGGGAGAGAGAAGGAAAAAAAAAAAGAAAAGAAAGAATTCAGAAGCACACTGAGGCTTAAGAACTCATTTGGTCATCTCCCTCCTCAAAGGCTTCTTCCTTTGTTGGAAGCTGAGGTATTGGCACTTGACCCACAGGACTTTAAAGGAGAAACTCATGACAGATTGTTCCCAAAGGACTTCTTTGATACTTTAGTCAAATAGTCATAAGAATTCCAGAGCTGCTCCTGGAAAAGTTGGGGGGGCAGGGTAGGAAATAAGCTGAAAAAGGAGAAAAGCTAATAGTAAAAAGGAGTCTGATCCTTTTCCCTTTGGACAAGACATGTAGATAAATTCAGAGGTCCTTGAAGGAAAACTTTGAAATGTCAATGATGTGGCATTGAAAAGAAAACCCACCCAACCAAATCCACTGATTTTACTAACGCATTGCTCTTCTGGTGTAATATATGAAAAATAAATTTAAAAAGTAAGGATTCAATTGACAGTGTATTCTATCTCTCCCTAGCAGCAACTCCCTACTCGATATTCTTCTGGAGATAAGACATTAGCAGTGGCCTTGGCAGTGAAGTATTAACCCTGACCCTCAGTGATCTGGTTTCTATAGTTCTAGAAAGTCAAGGTCCATGGGGAAATATATATGTCAGAAAAAAACCAAAAAGTTTTATGTAACAATAAAAGAATATCTAAAATATGATATTGTCTTTCTTTCAGCCAAATAATGTAAGGCATGATTACTGAAACACCAGGCAGATATTAGCCCCAAGGGGACAGACACTAGGAAATTCTGTTTTATGGAGAGGCTCCCCAGGAGTAGAAATTGACCTGCTTTAAGCCAACATGAGATATAATTTTTACTCAGCAAAAGGAAAGCATGCCCAAAACTGGAATGAGATTGCCCACATAGAAATTAATGAGCTTTGTTTTAACATGATATGCAAAGGAGACTTCACCGGTGAAATTTTGACATCATCAATTGAATCAGATCTGGCAGTAAAATTTCTAGATCATATATAGAGGGCACCCAAGTCTCTGCCCAGAGGCCTCATAATAGGATTAATCTTAACTATTTCTAGATACCTACAATGTGGAGATGTGTCTGCAAAACCTGATTTATTAAAAGATTACACAGTAAAAATAATTAATTGGAATGCAACTTGATATATTTGATTATTGTATTTTTATTGTATTTTAATTGTATTTGATTGTGATTTGATAAAATGAATTGTTACCAGATAGTACCTGTTTCTCTCTCTGATCTCAAAAAACCCCAAACATGGAACAGGAAACCAACCCAAAATCTACAGTGAGCATCCTAAATGTAGTCAACTACAATAACCTACAAGTAGACTTGTTAAATTGATGTGTTTCTGAGATTGAAGTCAGTTATGTTCCTTACTGATGCAGAGTAAAAGCTGCTCCCAAGTTTTTTTGGAGGAACATAAACATTCATTTTGGGCATCACAAGGACAGGCATTCAAGGTTCAGCATGGGTAAAATTAAAAATCTGTGCCCTGAAGTACTTGCAGTGTTGGACAGCAGTCCTATCAATGCATACCCAACTTGGTATTTTATGTTGTTGGGATTTAGTGGACGTTTTACTGGTTTGGTCAGCAAAACTTTTCTTAAGATCTTCTTTTCAAGTTGAGCTGTAGCTCCATAAACGTACTGAATCTCCATAAACATTTTCTGAGCCTGTTTCATTCTGAGAAGCATTCAGTAATGCTTTTGCTGGCCTCTTGATATCATGGCCACGTGTTTCTCAAGCAGGTGTTTGTATGCTGGAAATTTAAATTGATTATCAAATCACTTATCCTTCACAGAATACTGGGTACAAGTGTGACTGTTCCAGGCAATTAGTCAACATTTGGGTTGAAGAACCTGAAGTACTGTTTCAACATGTAGTGTTAAATCCTCAGCAGCAGTATTACTGCATTATTTGGCACTTGCAACCTTTGGGTCAGAGCCAATGCCTGATTGTGATCTGTACAATACATTCTACATCCTAGAAGTTATAGGAGGAAGGTGACTGCACGATTTATAATTCTTCCTAAAAGTATTTGTGAAAGCTTAGTAAAGTGCTACAGCAATTAAAACAGCCTCTCGGTTTACTAGTTGAAATTAAGTCTATGTGAACTAGGGTTCCATTCCAAACTTCTGCTTTCTTGCTCATAACCTTCTGTAATGGTTTCCTCCTTCTCCTGACTTTTTCCAGTCATCTTTCTTGCCTGAATGTGGTTCTAGTGGTGTTTTATTGTGGATTTTTAGCAACATTAACAGTTCTACCATTTATAGTGTATGAAAGCTTAGGGAAATAGCCTTTCCTCTTCAGTACTCTTTGGATTTGTGCTTAAATGTTCCTCTAGTCAGTGAGGTGGAGTATAGAAATCTGAAATTGCCCCTACTGTGGAAAAGCAAATTCTTTTTTTTTTCTGGTGAAAACTGGATTTAGTTTGAGCAAATGAGGAGGAAGCTGCAAAAATACACATATGCATGTTTTTGTGTATTTTAAATAACCATTTAAATGTGGTTTTTATCGCAGAATATACTCAAATAACTGTGGATATTAACCAAGGATTTTGCAATGGAAAAGCTGTCAGTTTTATGTCCCAAATAGCACACACAAATACTGAGCAATAGCTTTTTGCTTACAGTGTTTCCATAGCTCTTATTTTATCAGTGTCAATTAGATCACTACATTTTCAATATGTAGCTGTTCCACGTTAACCCTGGATGTAATCAGGCAGCTAAACTTTGTACAAGAAGGAAAGCTAATATCCATGACAACATATCTAATTTTCATGTGAGTTTACATGTACGTAGTTTTTCTTGTGCTAGAAAACAATCTTTGTTTCATTTTTGTACGCTTCAAATGCAACTTTTTGTTGATTTTCCCCAGAAAAATATTTCAGGTTTCACAGCATCTCTAAATTGTAGAGTGGCTTGGATTGGAGGGGACCTTGGAGATCATCCAGTACTAGCCCTGTGCTATGGGCAGGGACAGCTTTCACTAGATCAGGTTGTTTGGAGCTCCATCCAACCTGGCCTCAAACACTCAGGGATGAGAAATCTACAGCTTGTCTGGGCAACCTGTTCCACTGTTTTACCACCCTCACAGTAAAGAATTTCTTCCTAACACCTAATCTAAACCTACGCTTAGTTTGAATCCATTTCTCCTTGTCCTGTCACTAAATGCTCTTGTAAATACTCTCTCTCCAACTTTATTGTAGCCTCCCTTCAGGAACTGGAAGGAATTAAGTCACCCCATAGCCTTTTCTTTTCCAGACACAACAGCGCCAGCTCTTTCCTCGTAGTAGAGGTACTCCATCCCTCTGATCGACTTGGTAGCCCCCTTCTGAAATCTCCAACAGGTCCATATCCTTCCTGTGCTGAGGACCCCAGAGCTGGACACAGCACTCTGGTTAGAGTCTCATGAGAGCACAGTGGAGGGGCAGAATCACAACCTGCTGGTCGCGCTGCTCTTGATGCAGCCCAGGATGCTGATGGCAACAAGGTTGTAGAAATTCATATGATTGATGTGAATTCAATCCCTCTGCCAATGTTCTTTAAATTTTAGCTCTTTGGTGTCACAGGAATTGTAGTGGAAAGGTTAGTCAGTTGTTGAAATTAATATAGAGCTATTAGAAGATACACACTGATGTTCTGGCAGTTGATGTGTTATCTTTTGTGCAGTACATTGATAAAAGGTTTATTTTTTTATGTACTTAAAAATCTATGTTCTGAAAAGTTAGAATTTCAAAGTGAGCTTTGTACAACCATGGTTAAAGTTCTGTGTTTGAGATTCCTGGTCTGTGATCAGTGATGTGTTTTTGAAACTGAGATATGAAAGCAGAATTAGTGAAAGAAGCATTGTTTATCATGTCTCTTTTGGGCTTCTGATTATGTCCTGAGATTTCTGATAGCGCCTATGACAGTAACATGATTGGCTCTTTTTAAAGTGCAATATATTTCTATAAATCACATTGATAATTGTGTTCAATGTAAAAACAAAATGGTGAAATACTTTTTTATCTATTACCCAGCCCTTTTAATGATAAGTTTGTTTTTCAAGAATGGGAGGAGGGAAGGCAATGGAAGTGGAGAAGGCCCAAAATATTCTGTAGAAAGAGATGGGTGTATCATATGGCAACATCCATCTTTATTGACCTACAACTGAATAGCCCTTGTCTCTCATTAACTTCAAGAGGAAATGGAAACATTTCCAAATGCCACCAGAAATAAAGAATATTAATTGGTTGATACAGTATTTTGAAGAATAGAGTGCAAAGCTGTTAATGAGCTGTTGTGGCTCTCTTCTCTAAGAAAGACAAGTTCCTTTAATCAGAAAGGTCATGCATGTCAGATAGCATTATTGTTTCCTGTGTTCACTTGACTCTACTTCAGTCTGGGGGAATTAAGCTTTCAATGAACATTATTAATAGTTAAGACACATGTCTGGAGATGTGGACGCTTCTGCATTCAGCTCTGCTGAAATTTCAGTTTTGATTTATTGTCATTGCTATTAAGTACTGCTTAAATACAGCCAGCTTATAGGTGTCACCAAAACCTCTAGAGTCACGCAAGTGTTAAATTTATAGCACAGAAAATACCTTAGGGATCAGTGAAGCTAGTTCTACCTGGAGCTTGAACTCTAGGAGCACTTTCATCATCCCTAAGGTTTAAGTGATATAGTCATATTTCTTAGATATGCTGGAAAGAGAATGGAAGAGTTGTGATTCACTTAGGTTGAGACTCAAATAGTTTGGGGATTATCTGTAGATATGCAATTCCCTGCAGGTGGTCAGGCTGTCCCAGAGTTTGTACTTGTTTGTTGATCCAGGCACCTGTTTGGAGGGGGTGCTCCAAAGACACTATAAATACAGACTTTACTCCTTCCCCCCTCTCCCCATACCGTTACATTCATCATTTTTGTGGCTCTGCAAGCTGTGTTAGGGCTGGCCAGTATTAGTCACTGCATGAAAATTTATTCGAAATATTAAGAAATTATGAAATTAGAAAAAAAAATGTTTTGAATGGTATTTCATAATAGGATCCCCCAAATAACAAAAAGCTGCCTGTGGGGTAATTTCAGAAAATATCTCTATTTTTTTTTTTTTTATATTTGGAGGAGTTTTTTATGCTTGTAGTTTTATTATATGTGTGCATGCAGAAAAAAATGATGTGTTCATTCATTAAGAACTCACAAAACTGGTTTAGCCCCCAAAATGGAAAAAAATTTGAAGTGGGAGAAAAACCCGAACACTCTTCATTGATCCTGAAAATGTTTGGTGAATTGTATCCTGATGAGCGTTTCCCCAGTGAAGGCAGACTATCTTCCTGCAAACTCCTCTAACCAGAGCAGGAAGACGTCTGTCAGGTTCCACAGGAATCCCTGTCCTAGCAGAAACAGTGGTGTTGCTGTCTGAGTTCTCTTGATCTGCAGTGAGCCTAGACTGTGTAAGAAGTCCTTTATCACAGCTTGAGTGGAAAGGAAGGATAGTCATCTTCTTTCTGTTATTTCTATACAGGTATAGGGAAGAAAAAAGGAACAGAAAAATGAAGTGGAAATATATTTAGCTCATTGTTACTAGTGTAAGCCTTTTACTGGACTGAGGTCAAGGTTCTGCTAGAGGAAAGGTTCATAAAGGCTAACACGGGACATGATTGCTTTCAGAAATTACATGGCAATCCTGCCATATTGTTTCTTTTAATTGTCTGGGAAAGGCTGTATTTTGGGTCTTTTTTTTTGTTTTTCCCTTAATGTTTACATTGGCTATATTTTGCTTCTTTGGTTCACTTCAGTAAAAACTGGAGGTTTCTTTGCTTTTTTATTTATTTCTTTTTAATTCTAAAGTTTTTTCTGCTCTCCCGCCTAAGCCCTTTCTTTAGGTGCAGTGAAAGTTGGTTTTTTTGACTCAGGTCTTGAAAGCCACATTATAGAATACAGTTTGGTGGTTTAGAAAATTAGATGAATGTGCATATACCCACGTTTAGAACAGAGTCAGTGCAGCTGTGTAGGAGGAGTGTATGGATGAACACTTTGAGCTTATTAGGATAGACAAAAATTATAAAATCTTTACCTGTTGGAACTATTGTGCCAAAGTGAGGTGTGCATCTAGAAATCACTGAACTTCCATTCAACATCCCTTTTTAAATTAAAAAAAACAAAAAACAAACACATCAGTCAGCCCTTTTTTTGCTGTAGCATTGTCTGTGCAAAGGCTGTGAAGAATAAGAATACTTTTCAGAAGTCGGGCTGTCCCAGCAAGATTAGTTGGGCAGGCCAGAAGTACAGCATCTTTTCCATCAAGGACTATGATATCCTAGAGGAAGGCCACTAATCCTTTTTTCTTGGTGTGAACTCTTGTCCACATCCATTTTAAGGTATTCTCAAATATGTTTGGATATACAGTGAAAATTATTCTTCTCCTTTTATAATCGTCTTCTTATCTGAGCAGTTTGCAACTCCAATGAAGATCTATATTCTCTATACAAATTTTCATCTCTTTTCATCTTCCCCAAGAAGGATGGGGAAGTAGCTGTGCAGCCACTAATTACTGAGAAATTAAAACAGTCTTTGTGATAAGAAAGGAACCTCAGTACTATTTTTTCAAGCCAAAACTGGTAAAGAAGCTAGCAACAAATACTCATTTTTGGATGGCCAAGAGGTAACACCATAGTTGAATGTGCTACTATCTCAACACAAGGGCAGCTATAGGATGTGACAGCTCTGATTATGTTGAAAAGCCAACAGGGTTTTAGCATCTGCCAGCTCATTCCTGTTTGTGATGTGACAAATATCTTTCCCAAAGGAAAGGTGGAAATACCTACATTAACAGTACCCGATTCTCTCTCTCCCTAATTGATTTTTAATGCTGAGGAAGAGAAGCCATACCAGCAAGGAAGCCTATAGGTTAACTTTTGGTAGGTGAAACTTTATATTATACTGGCAGAGTGAAAACTTGAAGTTTCCCAGTATAAATGCTTTAGATGATGAAGGAAAAGGAAAAAATCATAAACTTCTTCCTCATGATATCTTGTGCAAGAATGGCCTGGCTTAAATACTTAATGAAGGAGAAGACTGAAGATTAAAAATAGTAAAACTTTTCTTCTTTTTTTTTCCCTTTTCCTTTACTTGCACTGTTTTTTATAGAAGTATGGTAGTTAAATGAGGGCATACTATCCAACAGGGTTTCAAACCTTTGGAAGAGAGATGCCAAAATGTCAGTGTTAAATCTCTGTAGCCTTCTATTGTGGCAAGAGCGATAGAAGCAAAAGCAGCATTTTACAAGTAGCCTAAGAACATCCCTCAGGGCACCTGAGGTGCTAAAAGTCAGATTAGACTTGTCCCAGAAATCAAAACTCTGAACTTGAATGGGTGTTAGCACAAATATCAATCTTGTGCCTGTAGAACAGAAGAATGAATGTGATAATTTAAACTATAATTGTACTCTCATGTCCTTTGTCTTAAGTGCAGCTATTATTAATAATACACAGGTGCTTATTTTATTCAACTGTGTTCCACTAGATTCAAAGCTTGAATAGTTACTGGTTTAGATTTCCTCTGATGTCTGTAATTGTCTGCGTTGTACTTTATTACAGTAAAAAAGTGGTAATAATAATGACGACAATAATAATTCTGTAAACAAAAGCTTTAATAATATTTCCTACCCAATCAGCCTTAAGCTACATTTGCATCTGTCTTGTTGCTCTTATCCCTCTGACATGTTCAGATCAGCTTTAGTGCAGGTGTAGTGCCAAGGCTGCTGCTGGACACCTGAGCATTGGGAGCTCTCGGGGCTTTGCTTGCCCTCTAGTGGCATTGGAAGGGCTGGGGGTGGCCGAGGGGTTACACTGCTGGCTGACATACCTAATCCTGGGGTGCTTACCAATGAAGAGGCAAATCCAAGAAGTTTTGTTAGCAGAGCATCTTCTTTCTGCCTTGCGTTTGAAATTGGAATCAGTTAAGTACAGGAAATAGTTTGAATGCAAAGAGCTTTCTTCTCTTGCGTGCATTCAAGAACATTCTTTGTAAGGGGGAAAGCTGTTCTTCCAAATGAAGTTACTGTTTACAGGGATGCTCAATACATTAGAGACAAAAAATTGCAATTGAAAGAGATATGAGCATTGTCTCATTCTTGTGTGCCTAGAATGTTACTTTAATTTTATAAGTGACACAATTTTTTTTTGACATTTTTGCTTCTGTGATTTCTGTAGAATAATGTCTATTACAATTCATTGGCTATCTTTTAATTTAAAGACACGATGAAATTGCAATTGCATCTCAGCAAATTTCCTTAGCTGAGTCACAGAAGAGATAAACTTCTGTTGATTTGCCTTGACATAGTATCCTTTTTCTCTAAATTGTATTTTGATACATTTGATAGCTATAAGTATCTTCTGCCACGCACAATTAAAACTTTCTGTCTACAGTGAGATGGTTACACTCTGATTTCTAGAAAAATGATGAAAATACCGATGTGACTATGCAGGAAAGTCAGCTGCAGAATAATGCCTTCCATTCATTGCTCTTTGGAACTAGATGCAATTTGTCACTGCTACAGATACTGCTAACTATTGTTATTCTTCACTTTTTTTTTTTTAAAAATTCAGTGCTTATGAAATTGACTATGTGCAGGTTGTCATTTCTCAGACCAGCACAGATTGTGATCTGTGCACATGTAAGTCATACTCTTAAGGATCTTTTTTCAAATAAGTACGTCTCAATTCCAAGGTATTTTCAGCCCATTCTCTCTCTGCAAATATAAAACCTCCATGCTTGTTTGTAGCCACTCAGGTTGTTTTTTTTAGGATGAATGTTATGATTGTGTCTATATTCAAAATAATTTCTTGGTCTTTGGAATGAGAATATATATTTCATTAATATGTTTACACATTTTCAGGTGCTGCTTTTGCCTAACAGCTAGAATTCTCAAGTATTTGTGTTTATGTGTATGAAGAGATCAGGAGATGAGGTGCTTGGATGAATATTCCCAATAAACAGATTGCATGCAGTCACCTGTTCAAGTAAGTCAGGAGTTTTTTTGAGTAGGTTCCTCTATGACAATAATTCCTTGAATATTTATAACCAGGATGGGAAGTGACAGCAGACTGTCTACATTTACCTAGCAAAGAATTGTTGTGCCTGTGTTAAACACCAACAACAGACTACCTGGTTCTCCTGAACCTTGAAATATTCAGTCACTTGTCAGCTTCTATGTTTCCATGAGGCTATACAGGAGCAGCTCCTTTGGATAACTTGTTCTAGCTAGGGAAATTATTTTTATCCTGAGTAAAGGCTGGGTTGTTCCTAGTGCATACACATGCAAAGAAGTACTCAACACTTTCTTTTTAGGTGGTTTCATCAGATCACCTCTCTTTCTGAGTATTAGGTGACATTTACCTGTGAAATAAAGTGTTAACACAAATCCAGCTTCTCCTGTAATCTGGGGAACTAATATGGAAATTCAATGGATTTGCATGTTTTGTTTTGTTTTCCAAGTCTGTTGTATGCTTGATTCATTGATAAAAATTTATTTACATGCTACACTGTTAAATTAGTTTTTGGAAAGAACAGAAATAAAAGTGTGGAAACATGCTTTATGGTATTGCATATCTTTAAGCTGTTTTGCCTCAGCAGTATATTACTCCCTTTTGTCACTGTTTTTCAGATAGTTTGCCTTTCTTTGTGTGAGACATAATGCTGAGTAAGTCTTAATACTGAGAAGAGTGAAGAGATTGGTATGTAGGAACTAAAAAGCCAACTAGAATTCTTCATAGTGGCTCTATTACCACTCCTATCATCATCTGAGGAACTTTTTTCCTCAGAAAAAAAAGTCTTTTGTCAGCTTAGTTAAAGGGAGATGCCTCTTGAAAAGTTTTATTGCCAGCCCTAGTAGCCCTTCTCATGGCTGTGTTTGCACCATTGGCAGCATCTGCTCGGCTTCATAAGAGCTGGCCTGTCTCTGTGAGCTGTAACTGGTATTCTCTACTCTGTTGAAGTATTCTCGAACAGTCAGATCATTGGAAAATTACTTCTTGTTTTCGGAGCTACGGGTACAGAGACTTCTCTGTCCTAGGCAAGTGTATGAAAAAGCATGTGTTTGCTATCAGTAAAAAAATGTATAGCAGAGCTCCTAACCCAGTTTACTAGCTTCGAGCAAGTAGTTTGCATGAAATGTTGAATATGGCATCCTGGCCTTTATCAAAAATTGTGTAGCCATCAGGACTAGAGAAGGTGAGGCTGCACCTTGATTATTGTGCCCTGTTGCCCCTTAGTACAAGAAAGACATTGAGGTGCTGGAGTGAGTCCAGAGAAGGGCAGCAGAGCTGGTGGAGAGTCTAGAGAGGGAGTTTTATGAGGAGCAGCTGAGGGAGCTGGAGTGGTCTAGCCTGGTAAAAAGGAAGTTCAGGAGTGATCTTGCTCTCTTCAACTGCCTGAAAGGAGGTTGTAACCAGGTGGGGACCAGTCTCTTCTCCCAGACAACTAGACAACTTGACAGGACAAGAAGAAATGGTCTTGAGGTGTGCCAGGGAAGGTTTAAGTTCAACACTGTGGAGAATTTCTTCACTAAAATGGTTGTCAAGCGTTGGAACAGGCTGCCCAGCAAAGTGGTGAAGTCACCATCCTTGAATGTGTTCAAGAAACAACTGGATGTGGCTCTTAGCACCTTTGTTGGTTGACATGGCGGAGTCCAACTCAAAGGTTGGACTCAATGGTCTTGGAGCTCTTTTCCAACCTTAATGATTCTATATAAACCCACTTTACTGGAAGCTTTGAAATTGGCATGTGATTCACTGGTATCCATGTATAATTTATGTGGGTTTTTTTATACGGTACAAATGTCATTCTCTTAGATTCATTTTTCTGCTTATGAGCTGACCTCTTTAATGTCAGTAGTAGACATATGAATAGAATCATGGTGATCCTAGGGTATGTACATCTTTTCATAGCAATTGTTCATAGCAAATCAATTCCAACTGGCAACAGAACCTCAAATCAGAATGACAAGAGAAAGGTGATGATAGACTGAGTCTGCTTGGAATAGATATCCCAGCCATAAAAATATGCACACAATTCTAGAAACTAATCATGCTCTCTCAAAGGAGAGCCTTGGAAGGAAGGCATGGATGAGCATGGAGAGACTGCTTAGAATCAAGTAATGGTTTGTGGGAAATGTCAAACTGCACTTAGCTGTCAAAGCTCATCATTTCATCCTGCAGTGGACAGCGCTGCTAGAGTTTGCGCTCGTGGGGGAATAACAGTTGTGCTATTTCCATTGAAGAAATGTAGAAAAGCGTCACATGCAGTGAAACTGAGCATTACAGGATGCATATGACTGTCATCATGGTTGTAAATAAAATACAGCCTAGAAGAAGGTAACCTGTTATTATTCAAATACCATGAAAAGTTGTGCTGGAGATGCTCAGGAGGATGGTCAGAAGGAGTAAGTTCAGCCTAACGAGCTGAATCTCTCTAGATTGACCATTTGTTGCAATTTATATTGGTAGGCAGAAGACAGCCTTCTGTGATTATCTTCCATCTCGTCTGGGAAAGTCTTTACAGATAACACAGAGAAACCAAGAAAGGAGATAATGGTAAACTGCTTTAACATGGACAGCTTCCAGTGCTGCTGCTTGGGCATCAAAACTCTTAAAGGATTTTCAGCCAGGGCCTCTGTCAGACAATGGGTAACAAACACATTTCCTGCAGAAAGAAGTTATTTCTTCATGATGCCCTGGGAGCTACCTTCTGTACCTTGCTGGCATTACAATCATACACTGCAAAGCAGCAGCTTTGAAGTTAAATGGGCAAGAAGTCGAGTTAAGTTACTAAAACCACCAAGAAATACAAAGCAACACAAATAAACAAAACAAACCACCAAAAACAAACAAACAAAACCAAACCAAAACAAACCCACAAAAAAACCAAAACAAACCCAAAACCCCCTCAAGACTGTCATTGTAATATCTGCTGAGTAGTGTGATTTGGTGTGAGGAAGGTCCTACTTGTGTTGTATCCAGTAGTCATTGTACAGAATTCAGATGCATAAAGAACACTTTGTTATAATGAATGCATATATTGATAGATGGAGAATTTTCTGAGAAGTAAAATACTTATTTAAAGTATTTCAAGCAGACCATGAAATTAAGTACAGCATGTAGTCAGCCGTGTGGGAAGTCCTCTTGACCCTTTAGGTAAAACTTAGAGTGTCTGTTATTTCTGTGTAAATTTATATGGCATGGCACCTGACCGCTTTACAAGTTTTAAATAATTTTAAATATTTCTGTGAACAGGTTTCTTTAGATTTTTATAGCTTTAGTCACAGTGTGTGTTCTGAGCACAATAAAGTAGAGAAGTAGAGAGAATTTTGTTTTCATAAGTGGTCTCTACAAACTGTTATTTAAAAATGCTTTACAGAATGGCTTTTAATATCTTTTTTCTTTACAGGGAAAAATAGATTTAATTTATGGTTATATATTTACATCACATCTTAAAATCTGCATAGTAAGATGGGTTTCTTGTTTGTGTTTTACTGCTGGGATTGAGAGTTTAGTCACTTTTAAGACTTGAAAGCATTTCAGTTTGTGAGATGTAAATAATGTTAGTGTTTTCACACCCTCTACATTTAAATAGGTTTAACAGCCACACCATCGAAACTACAGATATTTAATAATGAGGCTCCACATAAGATGAGTTTTTTTTAATTCTCTGATAAAAAATTATCTTTGTCTATCATCTGATTCTGCATTACCAAGGAAGTCTTATTTTGTCCCCTCAAGAAAGAAGATGTGGGGTTTGAGCATTTATTTTGACATGTTAAACTATATTCTTCAGTCATCAGAGGTAGTGCAGGACTTGGAACCTCACAGGATTTATTAACATAAACCAAAGGAAAGAGGTGAAGATGAGTTGTCTTATTTTGATCTTTCCTTTTAAGATACCAAATGAAACAAAGCTTCAAAGAAATGGAAAACCAGTGCTGAAGTAACTTGAGGCTGGACTGTTCACAGAAATTGCTAGCTGGTAGTCTGAACCATCAAGAGTTAACCAGATCGAAAATTTCCATCATGTAGAAATTCCATTTGAAGTGCATGCAAAAGCTTGTAGGCGCAAAGTTTGAAAGCCTGCAAAACAAAACAGCAACCTCTTCCTGATGGTAGTGGAATTCATTAGGGAAGTACCACTACATCTACATTTCCTTCACACTTATTTAGAAGGTAGCAGCTTCCTGGTTTGGTTTTTGTCCTCCTATCTGTGTTTGGGTAAGAACTGAAGTATACTTCAATGTGCTTTAAAAAACCCAAATCAACAACAAAGACTTCCTAGGAAATAACAATAGAATTGATGCTGGCATTTGTTGTCCTCTCCAAATGTCAAGATATTCAATAATACACTCCCTGAGAAATCAGAAAGTATAAACTGGGGGAAAATAGCAGAACAGACAGTTTCTACAAGGCATTAAGGACAGACTCACAAAAAAGGCCCAACTGAGGTGGGAACATAAACGTCCTCTGAACGCAGTGTCTGCAACAGCTTTTGAAAGCCAGCTAGTACATCTGAGCTCTAGCAGGCCATCAGCTGAAAGGACAACTGCATGCATTTTTAATGTGCTTCATTTGGATCCTTCACATCCTGACCAGTGTTTGTGACTCCTTGAAAACACTTTGTAAAGCTATTATGGTATTTTGTTTAAGAACATTATTTCTGTTTGGAGAAAAGCCACTGAATAGAATGGGAATGTTGTTCAGACCTTTTTAACATGTTGCAGATAATGGAAGGAGTCCAAACTGGCATCTTCAAAAAGTATGCAGATACCTCTGCTTGAACCTTACCTGGAAAATAATGTCTTTCATGATGCAGTTTGCAGATGTTTATGTGTATGCAGAGGTAAACGTTCCGGGTTTTTTTCCTGAATGCCTTTGTCATTGACATAATGTTATTTTATAAGACTTTGCAGTGGTGGGACTGGGCAGGGGCATAAGTGCAACCCTTACCATCTCTGTACATCATTAGAAATGAGAAAACAGCAATGTCTGAATGTATTTATAGTAGTATGACACAATCTCTACCCTGCTGAAGTAAATAGAAATTTATAAAGATTACAGTAGTATCAGGATTTGATTTTTAATTATCAGTACTTACAGTTTGTTCACACAATGCTTTCCCTGTATAGATTAGTAATTGCTTGCTGCCTCAAAAGTCTTTGTTCAATTATATCTAGGAGAGAGGAGTTCCCTAGAGCAGCTGATATGTGATGAGCTCTTTTATAGAAGCTGACCAGTGTTGCCAAGGATTTCACTTACGCTGTCAGGTCTGATTTTTAAAAGGGATCAGAACCCAGTGTGATAATCATATTAATATTTGGTGTTGAAATGAAGCTGAACATATCTGAGAATCTTGGCCCAGGTTTGAGTTGCAAACTGTCTTGTGAATTGTTCAGGTGAGAAAACTACCAAGTGAGAGGAATGATCTTTGGAAACTAATGAAATGAAACATTCAGTATGAAGCAAAAATATCTCTACTGCCCAATTAAAAGGTTTTACTTAATATTTTTCCACTTGAAGTTAATCTTAAGAACATAGAAAAATTCTTCACAAGTGACAATATTTTCTATATCTAGCATTTAGTTTAATAATATTCTTATTTTCTTAAGGGCAAGACACGTGAAATCCCATCCCCATGAAGTGAAAGGGAATCTTGTTAAGGTTTTGTAGGATACTGGGGTTTTTTGATTTCTGTCTTCATCTTGGACTTTGTTGAAAATCAGAGGGAGGAAAGTGCTTGGTGATTTGTTTTGTTTTGTTTTTCTTTTAAGCTTTTATATCCTGGAATGTGTAAGATAAGGAGAAATCAAAGTTGTCTGAAAGACAAAATATAAAATTGTTTTTGATCTATTCCAATAACAGCTTTCTTTTCCAGGAAATTACATGCTCTTGAATGTTGAAATTACATGTTCTTGAATCAATGAAACCTAAACATGTATGGATAACCATATATTCACTCAAATGACTTGAGTGGTTACTCAGGTATTAAATTAAATGGGGAACATAAAATATTCCAGGCTGGAAAGTTAAAATATTAATGAATCATGAGTTTAAACATCATGAGAGGTCTAAAAATATCTTTTATATATCTTTTATTCGGGTTCTGTTAAGTGGATTTTGGTAGAAAGCCAATTTCTCTCTAACCTTGGGTGCTGTCAAAGTAACTATGAACATGCGTATAATTTTATGCCGTCATCACAAAGTAGCATCATACTTAAACCAATAAAGAATCTTTGCTTTAAGTTTCTGTTCCAAATATCTGAATAATTGTGGAAACTTCCACAGTATAAAGTGTACTTGGGTGTGATGAGTTGGACATGTAGTTGAAACTTTTGTTATTACTTAGGGTTTTGTTTCTGCAAGAAGCACAACTCTTGTAAGAGAACAGAGGAATAACACTAAGGATATGTCTTGGAAAGGGTTGACAGCCCCTGCAGTTCTATACTGAATATGAATTCACAAACTCACTGCAGATGAGAAGGTACATTCAGTTGGATTATAAATAGACTGTAGTTAGCTTTGAAATGCATCCATTTTATTCTGAGCTTCCAGAAAAGTCCTACTGATATGTAGGAGAGTGAGAGCTCTAATGTTGGTAATAAAGAGAAAATGACAGGAGTTTTATTTGGAGTCTTCTGACAGCTGTAGAAGAAAAAGAAATCCATATGTTGTTGTGGTGCCTTTTTTTTCCTCCCTACAAACAGTGAAGGAGTAGGTTAAAAAACTTTTCATTTTCAGAAAACAGATCTTTTGTCCCAGAGAAATGTGCTCGGTGTGACTGGAAATGTATACAGTTCTTGGGCCCTTTTCTTCACTCTTCCTTTCTTGTGCTCAAATGCAGTAATCCCAGTGTAATCCAGAAGAAGCCAGGTGCTGTTCTTTCTTGTGGTCTAAGGGAGGTGGAATGGCAAGACCTACACTTTTGCTTTTGTCAGCAGAGCACTCAAGTACCTTGAGGTGGTACTCACCTGGACACACTGGTCAATGCAGCATTTTTGTGATGCCAGCAGTAAAGTCAGTGCTATATGCTGCCCAGCCCGAATTAGTAAATTTTGTCTTGTAAGGGGTGACTAGGATGACTTGGATCCAAGGGTCAGCAGAGTCTGTTTAGAGTACCTGTGGAGTTGCTGTCAAAAGAATATTGAACAGTGTATCCCCGTCCTAGCTGGAACAGAAGTGTATCAAATTAAGACATGTTACTCTTTGTGTATTAAACAATAATTCTGTATAATCTCCCCTGATTGCTACCTGGAACAGGCAAACATTTCTTCTGCCTCCCTTTAAGTACATATTTTACTGACTGAATAAATACATATCTCAAATGTGGGAAGTTTCAAATTCAGGTGGTCATTTTTTACCTTTTTAGGATGTGACTGGTACAGTCCCCTCACCAAACATGAGAAATGGTAATGTGTGTGTTTTGCCGCTAAACAAAATCAGAGCACAGCACTGTTGATTCTCCAAGTAATTTGATGTTGCATCAGAAGACAGATGGCAATGATAAACCAGTTGAGACCTGAGAATCTTCAGCTTGTGACAGCAGCATGCTGGTCTCCAGTTTTGGACTCTATCTAACCATGAACTATTTTTAGAGGAAGCATAAGGATGCAGGCAATGCAATTGCTGCCTTTGCATGGAGTGCAGAGGTCTTCAGCAGTTGCACAATTTTTTTTCTACACAGCATGATGGGTTTCCTCAACATCTATACATGACTGCTTGCACACTCTGGGATCTGTCTTTGTAAAGTTAGGAGAGAAAATGGACAGAATATACAGCCTGCTGTTGCAGATAGTTTGCAGTGGAACAGAGAAACGATCAGTTTGTGCCAGTCTGGTGGTCAGCCGAGGTCCTTCAGCATGTAGAGGAATTCCAGGTAGCAGGTGAGCTGGTGTCCTAGGTAGACACTGTCTGATAAACTCTGAATCTCGTGGGCTTTCTGCAGCACTGATATAACCACTTAGGCATAAAGTAAAAACAGCCACGTGTTTAATCTGTAAAAAGGAGAGACTAGTGGTATTCTTTTTAAGTACGTACATACTGTTTAACTGATGCCATGAGAGCTATTCACCTCTTGACATGATCATTTTTATAGCTTCTATGCTGCTAGGGTTTCCATCATAAAGTAACTAAATAAACTATTTAATTTGCTATAAATTCTTCTGTGTTCACGCTCCTTTTGGTTTGTCCAAAGCAAACTGCAAAATTTGCAGTTCTCTGGGTCATAAAATCTCACATCACTATGTGAATCCAATTATTAACATTGTCAGAAACAAACTAATATGAAACATTACAAAACTAACACCAAACAAAACCTATCAATAATTATCTTTGTTCTTTTACCTCACACTGCATTCTGAGCAATTTTCTTACTCTTCCTCAAGCTTCCAGGCACTGTTTTTTCTCCAAGTCAGACCTCCATTCTTGCTGGGTGTTTATCAGGCTCTGTTCTGATGCCTTTCCCTCTGTCTTGTTCATAACAGATGCCAGAGCTGTGAATTTTTTAAGGCAGTTGCAGCCATTGTAGTCGATGAAATGTTTTGGGGCAATAACAGGTCTCACATACTAAAGCAAGAATATGGTCTTCAGTTTTCTTATCTCAAAACACTGAAAACAAAAACATACTGTTATTGCAAGATATTTTACCAGTCTGTACAAAAGGTCATATTAACTTGATAGCATGTTTCTTGTGATTATTTCCTCAAATTAACATTTTCTTTTACATACCCATCTTCCAGTGTGACTGTTCTAATGCCATTGTACCACTGCTGAGTGCAGTGCACATTTACATAACAGCCTCCCTTGTAGAGTTTACTTTGGAAGTTAGACAAAAAAAATTATGTGTAAATCAAGCACATTTGGTCATTGAGATAGAATGAGCACAGACCATAATGATACCACTTTTATGGCCACATTTCAAAGCACAAGTACACTTCATCTCTTTGATCCCTTTGTTCTAATGCTCAAAATAAATGTTAGCCATTGAATGAGATTCTATAATGCCACATGTAAAGTTTTGGGTTTTTTTAACCAAGGACCTAAGAATCTTGTTCTATTAAACAAAAATAGTAACAATTTGACAAGGAGGACTGGAGCTTTGAGATTTTTTTTTCCACTGTTGCAATAATTAATTGCAGTGAGGCATCAAAGAATTCTATTGTGCAGTTTGCAAAGAGCACAGTTGTCACTCAAAACAAGTAATGAATTCATATATTTACATTGCAATAGCTAACATGTCATGATGATACATATTTTCTCTGTAAAAATGTTTGCTTAGCTTTAAAAAACCTACTCTCCTTCTAGGAAAACGATCCTCTATTTTGGTGGTCTTTCTTTGATAGCATGCACAGCAAGATATTTAAAAGGAAGTGGATGTCCAGGGTGGGAATGCGAGTCAACAGTTCTAGTAGTGAGATTTTTTACTGGGATCTTGGGGCTTGTACTAATGAACCTTAGACACTTTCTATATTATCCAAACCCTGGATGGTGGAAAATCCAACTGCTTTGACTACTTGGAGTATTTCTCTTCTCAGTATGTGACTTTTGGATAATATTTTGTATTTCCTATAATTTCCTCTCCCCTGCATGAATTTTCTTTTTGCTTGTACAAATTAAGCTACAGCTGACTTGAGTCCACTCAAGCGTTTTTTTTGGCCTTTTCAAGCAAAGAGTCTCATCACATCTGTAG
This sequence comes from Ploceus nigricollis, assembly GCA_013399945.1. Taxonomy (NCBI): domain Eukaryota; kingdom Metazoa; phylum Chordata; class Aves; order Passeriformes; family Ploceidae; genus Ploceus; species Ploceus nigricollis. Next base: position 2,964,152 of record VXBC01005897.1, on the reverse strand, counting down.
AGAAACTTCAGGAAGGAGTCTGTAAAACTGAGAAAAGCCAAACAAAAACTATAAGTGTGGAGTAACTTGTTTTACTATGCTACATCAGAAATAGAATTTAAATTAAAGGCTGGCTTATAGATGCATTGACTCTACTTAGCATCTATCATGATTTATTTGTCTATTATGTGTATATAGATGTATGTTTCTAGTCCTATACTTAGTTTTATTTTAGTGGTGCTAATTCTTAAAATATCTCTATTTAAAACTGAAAGACATCTCTTTGAAGTTTCTGTTCTTTATTTTACACCTCTGCTCACACTTTTCCACCCAGTCCAGCCCCCAAAGCAAATCTAACATGTGCAAGGCTCGCGAATGTTTCTCTTAGATTAGGGATTCTTTTGTGTCCTGTTTCCCTTCTTTTAAAGAAGGAAAACTGAGATGTGGAGAAAGGTTAAGCTGGTTGGTCAGCAGAGAAGAATACAGAGCAATGCTGCGCTGAATTTTGCATGGCAGTGTTGCATGATTTGACAGCGTCATTACCTATTGGGTAGTCAAGGTATCATCAGCGGCCTTTGATAAAAAGGCTGGAATCTGGTTGGTTTTTTTCTATTCTCTCTGTTCATTGACCCAAACATGCCCTCCAGAATGCTGGTTACCCTTTCTTTGAGTTAGGAAAAGTGTAACAGCTTCAGCAGGAAGCTGAAGCCCTCCTGAAGTACCTGTTGATAGAAACTTTTAAGTTTTCATATGCTTACCTACTCTTGAGCATGCTTATCTTTAAATGTGTAAGTTGCATAAAGTGATGTTTCCTTTCAAGAGGGCTATTTCTGAAATTTGTCAATTTTATACTGTTTATTGTATCATCTGTCCTCTGCCTTTGCCTCATAACCTGTTATGATTCCTATCATTACTATGACTAGCTCAGGAAGGTATGACTTCCTTGAACATTTTTACATGCTTTATGAGTTTGTAAAGATGGAGGGTTTAACTTCCTTTGCTTGCTTTGTATTTTATCTGGCAGAATTCATGTATAAGGAAAAAAGCTAGGTGATCCAATCTGTTCACTGTCTCTTCCTTGTACTCTGATATCAGAGGACAATTTTATGCTGTATTAATGTACAATTAGCCCGACTGTACTTTCTCAAAAAACAATTATTTTTAACCCATAATTCTTGTAAACATTGAGTTATCTGAGACTATGACAGAAATGATCAAAGCATTAAGAATGTGTTCAGGAGTGCTCTTTTTATTTTCAAGTAATAGGAATGTTCTTTCTATTTTTTAAGTAATAAGGATTCTTCTGCTAGAAAGAGCCCAGCCAGAACTTCCTTACACAGAAATGGCTGCTAGTTAGAAGCAGGATCTGATTTATGTTGGGAACCCAATTTTGTGTGGAGTCACTAAAGAAGAGAAATTAAAACCCCTTCCCTTTCTCAACCCCTGCTGTGCTTTCTGCAAAGTTAAGAGCAATAAAATATTTTAAGCTGTCCTCAGACACCGTCATTTGCCTTGGAAAGCTTTTATTGGTAAGTGCCTGCTGGCGGATACTGTAGTTTTGCAGGCTGTTCACTGTACCACAGTAGGCTGAGCAGCGCCCTGCATGTGTGATATATCACCTTGATGCTAGTCAGCCTGTCTCATAAGCTGAAGCGTTTTGCTGGTTGATTTCATAGTTCATTAAAAGACTTGCATTTTCCTCCAACAGCTGAGTGGCAAATAAAAATACCACTGGGTTACAGAGACTGTGCTACTAAGTAATTCTAGCCTAACTGGCCATGCCTCTAGTAAGCAGTAAAATTGTTAACTGTGACAGCACCATTATTATTAACGTCTCATTCATCTTGTATCCACGTTCCTTGAATTGAACTGCTTTTTCCTTTGCCTGTTATTTAACATTATTTTAAATTATTCCCTAAAAAAGAAAAAGGAATGGATTTAATTCATGTCCTTATGAACAGTTTGATGCTCTGTCTTCAAAGAATTATGTCCTCAAAATGTAGATGGAAAATAAAACTGAATTATTTACTTATTTCTGAAAGGGATTCTTATGCAAGGCTTGATTTACCTTGATTAACAGCAATTTACCTCACATTTCAAAATGTGTTGCTAGTATTTTTAGCTCAAAATAGAGATACCTTAGAATTCCCTACTGCATTGAACACCGTATTGAAGGCTGCAGTTGGTGTTTAATTTTTGGAGATACAGTAAGATTTCATTTCAAATAGATTTTGATAATATATAACCAGTGAAGTGATTTAGTGTTAAACCTATATTTAGTCTTTTCATTTTTTATAATCACTTCCTTGCTAACACCTTCAAAATGTATTTTTTATCAAAGTAGTGTGAGGCTTATGAAGTAAATATTATTTCCTTCTTTTTCCTGGAAAGGTTTAGGGTTAAACTCAAATTGTATAAGCAAAATGTTGGCTTCATGATGTTAACTAAAAGCATTAAATGCTTTTTCAAAAACCTGAAAGCACAAATAACAGTCTAAAGCAGGCCTTTTAGATGTGTCTTTCTATAGGAATAAGGGGGATTTGGTTTTATTTTTTGTTGTCTTTCTTAGGAAAACACCTTCTAAAATAGCTTCCAGAGATCATAAAAACAAATATTGATGGTATACCATGCCTGTAGTAAATGCTATTTCACTTTAAGGTTTTGAAAATTTCTTCTGCAAATATGAAGGATCTTTGTGCCTGTTGTCAAGAGCAAGCCGTTGACCATCCCTGGAGGTTGTGCAAGGCACACAAGCTATAGTGTGATTCTGAGTACAACAAGGTTTGAGTTTTTTACACATTCTTAGGGAATTAGTTAGTTATGTCCTAGGGCTACCACCCTTTCTGAATTTCTTCCTTTTACTAAACAAACAAAGTTTGGTAGAATAGGTATACATGAACTGAGGAAAACATTGCTAGCAGGTTGGGATATAATGGCAGAAAATGTGGTGGTAATTCCTCTGCCTTCCTACCCCAACAGCCACCCTCCCATCAACACAAAAAAGAAAAAAAAACCAAAAACCAAAAAAACAAGCAAAGCAACAAAAAACCAAACAAAACACCAAACAAACAAGAAACCCAAACAAAAACAAACCCACCCAAAAACCACCAAACCCCCCCAAAAAACAAACAAAAAACCAGAAAAAAACCAGCCAAAACCCCCCAACCTACTAACCAAATAAAAGATCCACTTAACAGATAAAAATTAGGATATTCATTGTGAGGTCTAAAAGGAACAGAAGAAAGAAGCAGAAACACCTGAAGTCTTGTTTCCCAATATTTTCCTTTCTTTTTTTTTTTTTTTTTTGGCCGTTGTTTTGTTTTTGAGAGAGTATAGAAATACTAGAAACACAAGCTGTCATGACACTAGGTACATTTTAGTGGATCATTCATTTTCAGAGGCACCAGCCCTTCCACTGTGTATGTGACTGCCATAGAAATAAGGTAGCCTGCTAAGGTGCCAGGTGCCAGGGAGATTTCATGCAGTAGGAGTAGGAGCTGGGTGTGTTCTAGGACCAAGTTATCTGTACATGTATGGGCAGGAATAATGATTAGCAGTCAAAAAAACCTGCTTGATTTCTTTGCTTTTGCTTCCTTAGCATTGGTTAAGCTCCACAAACTTCCGTAGGGGCACAAAAGTGAGATTGACACAACTGCCTTGCTATCTATGGATAGCAGATTTTGAAATGCAGCCCATTAGAAAGATTAGGGAAATATTGGGCAATATGCTTTACAACAGGTTTATCTGTAAGCAGTGCATCAGGTTTTTCTGGGTAAAACACGGTGACAACCAATAAAATAACTTCTGCAGGAATCAAAAATTGACTTAAGGTAGGAGTTGAAGCACATTTCCTAAATGAATGTAAAAGCAGGTACAAGACTGAAATATAAGAGAGTTCTATAGGAGAATGAATTGTATTAGCAGCAGGGTAACTTCAGCCATTCTTTTTTTTTGTTTGTTTGTTTGGTTGGGTTTGGATTATTTTCTTGGTTTTTTCCCCCAATGTTTACCGTGTTAAGGACAAATTCTGTGAAGCAAAGCTTTACTGTGTAAGTTAAGGCTGGATACAGAAGTGTCCATTTAGAGCCTGTAATGTTTTTAAGATTAAAGAATTCTTTAAAATGTATAAGACCCAGCCTGGCAAGGATTGCAGCTGGGTGCTTGGGGTAGTGGTAAGATCAGGGTGCTCTTGTGAGATCTGAAAGATAGGCCAGAAGGAAGCCAGCATCCAACTAGAACATCGTAGCAGAAAAATGAAATAGCAAACTCCCATCTTTTATTGCTTAGAAAAGATAACACAGCATAGAGATTCTGTAAGTAACTTGCACACATGCATGGTTCTAATGGTTAAATAGTTAAAAAAATATGGGTGATGCACTGTTTCTTAGACAGTCTTGGACTGTTTTTTTGTTTCTTTCTTCTGTTGCATATAATGAACTTGATTTTTTCAGATTAGATTTGAAAATATGTTTTTAACGTATCCAGGAATAGCACTGTCACTGTTTCAAAAGTCTAGGTAGAATTAGAGATTTTGTGTTCATGTTTGTCTTTAAAATGCTGTATTGAAATATGTGGATTTTGTGGTAGAGGATAAAACATCTTGTTGTAACACCTTTTCATGGACTGCAATTGTCTTATGAAATTCCCTGTTGCTTCAGTGTATACTGGATAAGGCTCACAGTAAATAAACTTGGAAAAAGATCTATGAAAGGAATCAAATGCATAATTTTTCTTTTTAAAAAGAAAAAAAATCTTTCAGAAAAGCTGATTTTTTTTTTGCTTAAGCTTCAGTTGTTTTAGTTTCATTTTTTTTACTTCAATATTAAACAGGCATTAGCATACATTCCTTTGAATGAAGAACTTAGAAAAAAATCCCTCCAAAAATTGCTGCCCTGTACTATTTTTATTCTATAGTTTGCTACTTCCACTTTAATTAATCTAATTTTATTACTACATTGAATGTTAAAAGAAAAGTGGGTTTTTATGGTTACATCCTGATTCACTGAACTGCATCTCATAGTTCGCTGTCAATACGAAAAATGTAAAGCTGTTCCTGAGGTTATTCTACCTTTTCATGTGCTTTTAAAATTGTCTATCTGCACTTAAGAGTTTTCTTCTAGAGCTCAGTCGGAACCACCTGCCTGGGAGATAAAGTGCATTTCCTTAGGCTCAAAGTCAGCTTCTGAAAGACTGCAGCCAGACCTCATTTCTTACAATTTTTTCAACTTAATTTTTCCTGATGTTTCTCCAGATCATGATTTTTCTTATTAACTCCTCTCCTAATGATACCACACCACCTGGGGTGCTTCAGCACTTCATTTCTACTTGGGCTGTGTATTCTGGTTCAGTGATGCGGGTTGATTCCCATTCATCAGTAGCACAGTATAATGCCTTCCTGAACAAATCCCCTACTTTCCTAATGTACCAAATTACTGAAGCCAATTTTGGCCGCCTCTTCACATTTCTTAGGCTGATCAGTGACTCTTGAAACCTCTTTTTGGCTTTATGGAGCAGCAGACCTTCTTACCTGTCTTATTTTTATACAGGAAACTAAACTGAAAAGGAGCAACCCAGGTGCCTAAGCAGGGGCATCAGAGGAATACACAACATATAATCTAAGACATAGCAGAGGCTGGGCAGCTAGGCTCTGTGATTAATGGGAGCCACTTCAGGACTGGCAGCTGGAGAACACTCAGGATACCTTAAAGCACCAGATACATGTTTTTAGGCTCTCAAATGACTCTGCATAATTCCTGCTCTGAAAGAAAGTGTTATTGCAGTTAAATGAAACTAAAACCACTAGGTCCAAAATACAAATTAGATTTTTTTTTTAAATTCAGTTATTTTAATGGTCATAGTTGCAATGCCTATTCTAATTGCAATGTATAAACTTGACAAAATGTGTCTGTGTATGGTTAGGTCTTCTGAAAAATCTCAATAAATATTTGAGGTATTGTGAAAGAATTTAAGGCACAGAATGTCAGAAAAGAGCCCATTGGTTCTAGTTAACATGGAAGAAAAACTTTTAATGCAGTCATTCTTTCTGAATATGCTGTGGTCCTGCACTGCAGGGAGGTAAGGAAATATTATTAAAATATACAGACTCGTGCACTTTAAGCTTTACTTCTCTTTAAGCTCCCTTCAGCCTGAGGAGTTAAATAGCACTGTACTATTATTAGAGAATTTAATTTTCTGGTCTTTGTACTGCTAAGCTATTTTAATTTCCTGATAGTACCAAAATATAGACACTTTGAAATTTCAGGTTTCACTTTCTTGAAATTGTGAAAGTATTTTTTGTAGAATCCAGGCTTTCAGAGGATGTCCTTTTTTCATAAAAGAAGATCCCAATCTTGAAGGGAGAGTGCTGGGGGAATGAATATTGACTTGTATTAATGTTGGAAATAAAGTAAGGCTGAAGCATAATTTTCTTTCAGTGAAGCAATGAAAACGAGAAGAGATGCTTAAAAAATGCTAATGAAGGACTCAATTATGAAGAAACTTCAAGACTCAAAGCACCCAGGAAATTGCCACTTATTCATATTGCAGTGAAACACATTTGGTCCTTTTGGGTAATTTTTTTTTTTTCATGAGCTAAAGACATCATTATTTCAACTATTTCATAGCCTTGACTCCCACACACAGCTGCACTGGTATTTGGGGTTGGATGTGCAGGAATAAGCAACACTGTGGCAAATATCTCATCTTTGCCAAACATGGTTAGAAAAAGAGCAGGACCTGGTGTATCTCAGGAGAACGTGGAAAATAAGTAGGAAAAGTTGGATGCATGGTGAGTTCTGTGCTCAAGGTTTTGTTTATGAGTGCTGTCTACCCTTATATGTTGTTTCATCTGTTCTGCTCATTGGAGAGATTACACACAAAAAAAATTGTAAAGCCTTATGCGCCTTGGAGGTTTTTGTCTGTGAAGTGACGTGTCTGTATTAGACAAAGCCCAGTAACAGAGGCAATTAGCTGATAATTCTATTCTGAGTATTTTCACATCCTAGTTTGAGATACAACAGCATTTAAAAAGGATGAAGCTACTAATGATAACTCTAGGTATGTTCATGGCATATTCTTGATGAGAGCAGAGCTCTTGTCCTTTGTTTTTGCTATGGTTCCAGGCAAAGACATCTGAAAAGATTTGTCTAATTTAGCGACTGGTGTTACCTCACACTTGTTCCATTTATAGACTAGATGAAGAACTGTTTGCTAGTGGCTCTATCATTAATGACAAACAAGCCCACAGAAGAAAGAAACTTCTAAATTATTAACTGCCTGATCAGCAACTCAGTTGGGAATTTCACTGGGTCATGAATGCTGGCAGGTTGTCAGGGAAACAGGAATAACTTAAACAACAGCCTAGGTTGGAAGATGAAATCTTTTTACATAGTTTTGGTGTCTATTAGCTGAGCCGTGTTTGCAAATGGAAAACACAATAATGTTTTTTTATTCAATACAGGCAAATTGAAGAATCACAGAATGGTTGGGGTTGGAAGTAACCTCTGGAGACCATATAGTCCAAATCCCTGCTCAAGTAGGTTCACCCTAGAGCAGGTTGCACAGGATCACATCCAGGCAAGTTTTTAATATCTCCAGAGAAGGAGACTCCACAAGCAGTCTTTGCAGCCTTGGATAGTTTAGGTTCTAATTTAGAATCTTGATCTATAGGTGCTGGTTTGATTAATGAGAATGATTAATGATGAAAATCCTTGGATTTTCATCATTCTCCTACTCCCTCATCTTTTTTCCTGTTCTACCCATTCATTAAAATATTCCTTTGATATCTTGGCAATTTGCAAACAATTAATAGTGTTATGAAGCTTGCTTTAGCTTCCAAGTATGGTGAGCCAAAATTCAAAGTGGTTCAGGTATCATCATTTCTGCTTAGACTTTTATTTAGTCTGCCTCCTTTGCTAGCCATATCCCCTTCAGGACCAATAATAGATACTTCTAATGGCTGAAGCAGCTTCCTTTCGTTCTGGGTCATAAAACAATCACCTGGAAGGGCAAGTTGAGAATCTTTGGCAGGAAAAAAAAATGCTGTGTTTGACTGGGAGTAAGATTCAGTCTAGGATTTTGAGAGATGGCGTTGTGATTGGCAGGATGACTTTCCTGCCTGCATCAGCACTTAGGCTGTAGAAAGCTGTGAAATGGATTCTATGGCTCTGAAGATCTCAAAACTCTCAGTGACATGCTCATTAGAATGGTTGCTGGTCCATAATGCTTACCTGTTCTTCTGAGTATTTGCTTATCTGGAATCCATCCTTCTGGAAGAGGGCTAAAACAACTGTTACAAAACAATATTTGTATTTCAAAACTTTATCTGCTAGGATAGCTGGTCACTCTTCATCTGTTTTTTTCCTGGTTCTTAGCATGTATGCTAGCACTGGTTAGGAAGATGAGGCAAACGTTTTTCGCTCACTGTTTTTTCACTCATTTGACTGGAGATGTAGAGAGTAAGACAGTATATGTGGCTATAAATCAGTATTCACCAAATATTAAAGGATCTGTTATTTAGCAACCAATCTCTTGAAGTTTTTTGTGTTAAATTAGAGCAATCGTACCATTGAACATTTATTAATACAGGTATAGTTCTCAAATCTCAAATAGAGTAATCTAGATTTTCTGGGACAGTTTGCAAGAAGTAAAAGTGATGGGAAGCCTGGAATCAGAGGGTATGCAATAACCTTTGACCAGCAAAATATCAAAGATGAGGTTTTAAAGTTTTAACTGTCTTCAGAATTTCAGATTTACCCATGTTACATTTACACAGAAGGCTCTTATGGTACCTGACACCAGGTTGTCTTGAATTGTCATCACTGTAGATAGAATACTTACCAAAGTATTTTTTTCTTTTCCTTATTCTTGTATAAAATTTTGTACCAGTCTGATATTCTTGGAGTGGACAGATTAAAATACATGGGAAAACAATGTCTTTAGTGCTGGTCTTTACCACTGAAATGTACAATAGAGCAAAGAATAGATTGCTGTTGTGATTATTCTGAGTCACTGCTTCACTTTTCTCACCCCTTTATGTACTTCCTTTACAGTGCTTAAAAGGCTGAGCTTGCCATCAACATGATTCTGCTGTATTTCTATGTCTTAATGTTGCCCTAACAATGGAGAAAAACTTGACTTATTTTACTCAACTGGTTGTCTAGAGCCCCTCTATACTTACTGGAGGGAAGCAAGCACAAGGAAGCAGTTTGTTCCATCCCACAATGTTAACACCTGCTTTTGGAGCAAGTCTGCTGACTTCATGGAAATGCACATTTCCTTCCATCAATTCAGATAACTGAAGTGTTTAAATCTACATCTGAGCAGATTAAAAACACCAAAATGACAAAGTGTAGGTAAAATTATAGCTTTTAACTGGGTAGGAAAATAAAGCATTGCTCAATCAGACTTTCTCAGATCCCAAAGAATTTTCTTGTGGGTTAGAAAGCTTGAATAAAATTATTATTCCAGGTAGAAATCTACTATTTCACATAACAGAAATTTCCTTTATTATGTATTATGATATGTACATTACTGGATCCTCCTTCAGCTGGTCTTCTTTTCTGTTAATATTTTGGAGTTTCGTTTGTTTGCTTGTTTAAGTTCTAAACAATCTTATCCCACCCACGGTCACTAGAAAAAATTTCACTTTCTTCCCTAGACTTCTCGAATCCTCTTCTTCTAGAAAAAAGTGTACTTCCTCATCTTTCTTAAATGTAGGAACAAATTCCCTTTTACATTTTTAGGAGATAAAGAAAAAAATCTGCAGCTCCTTTTGGTTCTATTTTTGTTTGATTCTTTTACAAGCAAACCTTTTACAAATGTAACGCAAATAAAATAAGCTGTGTTGCCTGTTAGTAAAATGGGGAAGCAAAACTATACCCCATAGTATTCAGGATCTTCAAATTCATTTTTTCTCTATTTCAAAGTAGTGGTTTTTAACTGCTAATGAAAGCATTATAAAGATTGACTTCTGAAGGAGGGAATAAAGCTTAAATTTTTTTCCGTTCATATTCTCTCTGCCATCAGTTTATAGTTCAGAAACACAACCATTTTGCTCTTCAGGACTAAATTAATTTGATGCACTATCACAGTGCATTCAAATTATCAAAGTGTCATTCTTGCCCTAAAATATGGTATTGAAGTGAGAATACTGATCTGCTTGCATTTCATGCATAGCTCAAAAATACTGAGCTACAAAACTGTGGATGAAATTACTCAGTTTCTTCTTGTAGGTGATTATCTTTTTTCCCTTCCTACCATGTATTAAAGTATTATTTCCCTGTAGGTTGATTGTTTTCCCTCTTGCTATCTAGTCAAAAGCTTCAATTTTTTATTCTCCATAGTGATCACTTAAACTTGGGGCCCTGGAGGTTTCACAGCTGAAGAACTGCTTTAATATCATAAACAGTCAGAGGAAGCTACAAAAGCCTTGCATACAATGGGGACTCAAAGAAGAATGCAAATGTATTTATTAGTGGCTTTTAATGGGACCTCTTCTGGTAAATGAAGATCAGATTATCAAATGGACTTTGATATCTTTTATTTTTTCAGAGTAGTACTATCACTGAAATATAACACATGCCATTCGTGCCAGCCCATAACTCTGGTGACCTTCACAACAAAATTGTGGATTAAAGAGGAGCTAGACTATATATACATGTGAGAACAGTGCATATATACAATGTATATATGAACAACGGGTCATCAACTTCTGATGTTTTTCAATCTAGCAAACTTTTCAAGAACAGGCAGTATCACTTTTCTAATACTGAAAAAGCAAATGGTGCTATTAGTTCATAGCTCAAAAGCTGAGTCATCAGCAGCTGGAAGATTTCAAGGGAAAGAAGTGGTGTCTGGCAAATATTTGGATTAGAGGGGCCATTGGTGCCTTGATCCATGTGTGCTTACTCCAGAAAAGGCTCCCAAGAGCTTTTCTTTGTACTTACAAAATTGCTGAAAATACTTTTATTTCTATATCATACTGCTTAGGCAAAATAGAGAAATAGGAGTTTTACCAGTTTTATGAGTTATAATTTCCATATTTACATATGGAACTCAATAATTATGTATTTATATCATCATCAGTAATTAATTTTTGTCTGCCTAGCATAGTAAAATGTTCAAGCTTGGCATGTTTAATATCTTTTACTTATGACTAATTATCAAAGTGACAATATTTCACTTATTTCAGTTTTATGCAGGGAAGTGGCATTATGGCAAAATGCTCATTTATCATTAATATGGGTAGTTGAGGAGGCTGTTTCTTCATTTTATAATCCTTTCAAATTACATATTGCATCATATTAATAACATGTTACACTGCTATTCTTACAGCTACTTTTGGGCAGTCAGGAGACATCCCAGTTTATAGTCCATATACTCTTTGGTCCTTGGCACTCACTGAATGACTGCTTCTCTTCCTGGAACTAATTTGGAGGGTTAAAAGGATCAGAATCTTTGCCATCATTTGTTCTACTATATTAAAGGATAAATAAGTGAATAAAATTGTGCTCTGGTAGTTTTCAATTCAGACCCCTATGAAAGTGACATGTTCCTTGCTTCTGTCAAAGTTTGGAAGTTTTTCTTTATCTGCTGGATTTCCTTGACTGCAATACACATCTAGGCCAATAGTAAGAAGCTTTTGGACTGAGGCCTGTAACAAAATTTGCTGTTTCTTTCCACTTTTTTTCTCACTTTCTTGCATAGAAAATACTATTGTGTATTTGTTGAAGACTTTGGGAAAACTTTTTGACTTCCACTGAGAAAAAGGATTTTTACTTTTGCCTAAAGAGGCATTTCCTGGTGCTGTGTGTGTCTTTGCTATTTTTTTTTAATTTTCTTTTTGAAGTTCTAAGAGAGCTTAGCAACCATCAGACTCTGAGGATGTATCCTACTGGGCAGTTGTACTTGCTTTTAAATTTGAATAGTTGAGGAGGGTTTTATTTGTTTTTTTGTTTGCTTTTTCCCCTAGGGGGTGACATTCATGGTTACATTCTGCTGTCTTTAGAAAAGCTTCAGTTGCCCTTCAGTTTGGCTCTAGTCCATACAGCCAAGCTCTTTAGCATCTGAGAGGAACAGCCTCAGGATATCTAAGAACACCTCTGTAGGATACAGTTTACCTCCTAATCTCCCTTTTCCTCTATAGACGCCCCTTCAGAAAGCTTATTATATCTGTAATTAATGAAATAATGATAAAGTGGACTAAAAAAATTAACATACTTGTTTTGCCATGCCAGAATGGCAATACTGAATGGCAATTTACAGAATGAAAATATTATTTTAGGGCCTAGAGCCATGTTCCATGGACACACATTAAATGGTAAGGCTCTGGCCCATGAGCTTTCTCTGTTCAACAGAAAACCAGGCTTGGTTCATGGTGATGGTTGGTACCAGTGAGATATGGACCCATGGATATATACTACAGTGCTAATTGTTTATTGCAGTCTTGACAGAAAAATTAAATAATATTGGCAATGAAATTCATACTTTGGGTTGTATCTGGACAAAATGAATTTCTACTTTTTGTTATCATACATGTTTGTTCTTGTTTGAACAACTGCTGCAAACCTCAGGAACAAGAGCTTAATTCTTTACTGATAAAAAACAGGCATGGTAACCTAGTAACTTTTGTTTCAAAGGCTTAAAAATGAGGCTAAGTGGTTCTTTTATGGTGGTAGTGATTATAGTGTTTCAGCTTATTCTTTTTAAATTGCATTTAACTCATTTTTAAGGAATCGGAATTTATATAATGCAATACTCAAAATAACTAAACCAAGATCAGGGTTGCTACACAAATTCCTTTCCTTTTTTGCCTGTTTCTCCCCACCCAATATGTAAATACTATGTAAAACATTTAGCATTGTCATGAAAATCCAGCGTGTGCCTATGTTCTGTTTATCTCATTGCAAATGCAATAGAAGACAATATTTAGCCAGTGAGAGCTCTCCTTTCTATAGATATCTAGATATACACAAGGAATATGGAATGATTTTGTTGCTAATTCCTCAGATATTTAACTATCTTACTTGTATAAGTAATTAATGGATTTCTGGGGGTTTTTTCTTCTTTTTGCAAGATTTGGTCTTTTAAAAACTCTCATTCAAGACAGCAGCATGACTTTAATAGATTTCAATAGCTACACAGTCTTTCATCAGTATTACATTTTGGAAGAAGCATCCAGATTTTATTGCTAACAAAATTTTCAGTACAAAAATTTGAACTACAATTTATAGCTGTGTCTTGTCTATTAAAATTGTTCTGCCAAGTGTGGTGTCCTACAGTAAGGCAAAATTTTCATTTAGAAAAAATGCATCTTAACATACTTTACTGAGAAAACAGCCATTTCTAGGAAAAGATTAAAATCTTCCAACAGTCACGTTCACCTAAATTTTTTGTTGTGTCATGTTGGAACCACTTTTGGAGAGATGCGAAGGGAAAGGAGAAGAGAAAAACCCTTTTGAATACTTGATTTTGGGTATTTTTCCCCTTTGCCCATTGCTTCTCAGACATCAAATTTTCTTCATAAAAATTAAATGTTTTTTTCTTATTTACATAGCTAAATTAACATCATCAAGGAATGAATTAATAGTACTAAATAGAAGGACTGTTGAAGTTCAGCCACTCATCTGTGTTTTGAAGCTCATGCCTTGTTTTATTTATGAGTGATGACATACAAGTAGAGATTATCTTGTAATACCCAACAGATTGTCGTGATTTAGGAATGCTACTCCCTAGTTTAGTGGTCCCACTAAGATTCTCCAAACCACCACAGCATGCCGCTTCCTCGCTCCCTCACTTTCCCCTCCCTCTGCAGGGGGTTGGAGAAGAGAATTGGAGGCACAAAAGATAAACAGAATGGATTAAGATAAGAACGATTTACTGGAACAGCAACAGTATTGATGAGGAAGGGTACAAGAAAGGAACATTTTACACTAAAACCCCCCAAAAACCAACAACACCTGATGGCTCTGCCTGCCAGGCTCACTCGACCAGAAGGAACCCCTTCTCTCCACACCTGACAATGATGTGAGGTGGGATAGAATAACATCCAAGCCATGCACCCTAGCTGCTGCAAAAACAAACCCAGACCTGGCCAGAAACAGCACACAGATAAACCAAATAATTACTTCTTAAAGAGAAGAAAATAACTTTTTTAAAGACATTTTGGCTACTCATTCATTATCTATCTTATTTAGAAGTGGTGAAAGGTTAATTCTCCACACCTTCCTGCCCTGATATGTTAGTGACATTAGAAATGCTACTTTTGTAGTGTGTAAAGCACTGTAAGTGTAATAGATTTTCACTACAGTATAATTCTAAAAGTGGTTAGGGAACTCTAAGGAAACTTTATTGCATGGTCAAAATAATAACTCTAATTTTTATGTGTGCTTATAAATGTGCTGGGAAAAGTCTCTGCTTATAGGTAAATAACTTGCCTTTCTAGGCTTGAATGAATAATAGAAGCTGCTGTGACTGTGAATAAAATTAAACAAAGATGTTCATTAACACATGGAAGATAGGGAACAAAAGTAATTCATCTAGGTTATAAAAGAGATAACCATATGTGGAGAACAGTAAGAATGCTAAGACCAGTAGCCTGATTTTACTTGTGAGACAAGTAGTGTCATAAAAACTAGCAGAGCATTAAGTGCGCAGACATGAGAAATATTGAGTTTAAAGCAGTGTGAGATGTTTCATTTATGGAGGGAACAAACCCTTAAAAATCTGCTTGCTTTTTTTTCTCCTACTAGAGCAAGACTGTGAAATCTTGATGAAACAATATTTTGGTAAAATAATCCAACACTGAACAATGGTAATGTGAATTACTACACAGATCTAGTGATGTAACAGTAGTTCTAAAAGAGAGAGACTTTTTTTTTATTCTAGATATAATACAAAGCTAGTAAATTTTCCAGTAACTTTAGATTTTACTGATATTATCCAGATTTTGCTCATTGGTTTCATGATAGCCCAGACAACAGTAAAGGAAAATAGATGATGCCTATTAGCCAGCCTTTGTGTCCTTAAAAATAAAAGAGACAATTAAAAACCACCAGAACAAAACCAAAACCAAATCTAAAACCCTCTAAAAATTATAGTTTTGAGTTTTTTTTTTTACTAGAAATTAGTATCTTCAGTTCATTCTCCAACAAAAATTAGACATATCACTTCACTTTAGATTGAATGTCATTCTGGGCAGTAAAAATACTTTTGAACGAAGACCTACTGTAAAATTTTAGTAAGTGAATCTACTGGTTCACTGGCCTTACCTTCCAGGTCTTGCCAAGCTCCGAGTCCAAAGTAAGTTCTGGCAAATAGCTGGGAATCATGGATACTTTAAAGGTTGTGATAGGGGTTGAGCTTTTTAATATATTTTTACTGATTCCATAGTTCTGGCTGTGCACTTTTTAATTTACTAATTCTTAGAAATTTGGGACAATGGCAGTGATTAACATGTTAGTGTAATTGTAATTTCTGTTTGAGTCTAGGAAAACAGAGCATACAGTGTCTCTTTTTTATAGGTACCTCTTCTGAGTATGTGAGATTATTTTTGAGAAGGAATCTTAAATATTAGTCATCAAGAGGACAACACAAAAAGAAGTGTTTTCTGTCAAAGGTGTTAAAAGTTTTTTTTGGTCATATTTGAATTGTGTTCAGAAGCCATGATGCTGATTAGTTTCATGAAAGTTCTAAAGCATGGAGATTTTATTTTGGCATGTATATGTAGTGAAACTTCAGGTTTTTATTTTCTACTAATACATTGAATCTACTGGATGAAATGGAAATACAGCAATGGCTTCCAGGTCATTAAATAGAGCAAATTAACAGGTATGTGCTATTCTGCCCTCATTTTCCAAGCAAATCACTCTTGAGTGGTGTCACCTTGACTGTTCCACAAGCTGCCATCAGGCTTTGGGCTCTGAACATTTGTAATATTCAGGTGACAATGAACAACTAAAGATTTTTTTATTCTACACAATGAGTGTGATAAAGGAGGTTTGTGTGCATATACCAAACAGCTGCTGAGGTGGGATTCTCAGGTACTAACACAGATAAGCAAATTTAAATTGACTTATCTAGTGAGGGTGTAGGACCCCTGACTGTATTGTACAAAGCAACAGGGCTGCTAAGATCAGAAATAGAAACACGTAATTTCATACATTTTTTAAAAATCTGAAATACAGAATATTTGAAAATTTCTATAAACTGCACAGGTGAAAAGATCTTTGTAAGGGATAGATGTCAATAGTAATAGCAACACCAGCAACATAGGTGTAACTCTGTGTCTGTAGGGGAATTCTCTCTGAAACAGCGAGCTAATACATGACTGTACTTCATTCAATGGCAGTATTTCCACTGACTTTAGTGGTTTCTGGATGCAGCCTTCTATATCTGCCTTAATCTCTGCATTGAATTAATTTCCAATTTTTCTAATTATCTTAACTTTCTTCATTTCAGAAGGGCAGTTCACCTTGGACCTCACAAAGTAATGATTTTGTTACGGATCAAATTAACATTTCCTGTCACATAGCTCGTTTGCTGAAAAAGTTCTTCTAGGATGAATAAGATCAAGTGTCCATCTAACCTACTTTATGGGCAGAAATATCCTATCCTCAGGCACATTGCAGCTCTTACAATATCTCTGGACCTTAATTATTTCCCTTTGTAGGGGTATGGTATGTTTAAGCAACATGCCTTTAGTATTTCTCAGTTTAAAATTTATGTGCCACATAGAAATTGACATTTAAGTATTGAAAACCTTGCATAGCCACTCCCAAATGAAGTTCAGCTGAGTAGTCAGCAGATCCATATGGATCCCTATAAGGAACACTGATCATACTTCTTCATATAGAATAAGCTCAGTTTGTTGTGCAGTCAGAAAGTGTATTTGGGTGAAAAGGTAGAGGACTGTAAATGTATATAAGCCATTTGTGCATGTCAGCAATTGATACAGAAAATATTTGTGGTCACTTTCTCAAACAGCTTTTGCTCCCAGGGTCTCATGGCTTCTCGCATTGTGTGAGGCTTGTTCAGCCCGCGGTCAGGGCTGGGTGACAGCACTGCTGACACCCCAGAAAAGCACATTTGTAGTCCTGGTGCCTTTATCTGAGGGAACTTGTCTTCTCCAGATTATGTACAGTTAGGATCTGTCCCTGGGTGAAAGAAAGATCAGAAAATCCTGCTGCTTGCAAAATTTTAGTCCATTAAAGACATAATACAGAATTTTCTTTTTTTTTCAGCTCAGAATGTGCTATGTCTAACACAGGCAAATAATAACTGTATCATTAATCATTAATAGGCCAGTAGCAAAACACAGAATCAACTTAATCCTTTTGGACATTGATGAGTGCACACTGCCACTTTAAATAATGGCATAAAAGGCATCATTACTACCCAGTATGGATTTACCACAGTAAATGAGTTTGAGTTACTGTATATATTTTGCACTCCATACCCTGTTATCAATAATAGTCCTCATGCCTCACAAAGGGCAACATGAGCAGGGAAAGAATAATTGCCATTCTGCATGGAGGCAGTTTATTGATGAGGTGGACAGAAATAATA
This sequence comes from Ploceus nigricollis, assembly GCA_013399945.1. NCBI lineage: Eukaryota > Metazoa > Chordata > Aves > Passeriformes > Ploceidae > Ploceus > Ploceus nigricollis. Next base: position 2,946,608 of record VXBC01005897.1, on the reverse strand, counting down.
TTTTTAGCCTGCTGGGTGTCCATCTGTAAGCAGTTTCCTGGAGCTGCCACTTTTCCTTTCTCTGGAAACTGTTATGGCTTTTTCTGTCCAATGAAAATAATGAGATCCATCTATCAAACAGAGAACAAACAATAAACTCTATACCTTCCAATTAATTTGTTTTTCACCTCTGTTTACCAATGTGCATACAGTTAACTATCCATCGTATTGTATGCATGCAAAGACTACATTTCTCAAAAGGTTGAATCTATTAACCGTTTTGCTAGCAAAATATATCTGCATGCCCTCCAGCTAAACAGAAGACTTGAAAAAAAAAAATCAATCCTTTTGAAGTGCCAGAACGTAACAACATAGTGCGCCATAAAATCATACCATCCAATCTAAAGTCTGTATCCTCTGTTATGTTCATAACTTATAGTCCATAAAAAACCTTTTCATGGCAAAAGAATAATGCATTTCAGTCAAAATATGCAGTAGTGAGTCATTTCAGGATATAGTATGTTTACATTAAATGTAGAGATTCCTCAAAAATACATGGCTCTGGTACTTGAAGTCAGAGTGGCTTCTCACCACATTGTAACAATTTACTTTGTCCTAGCTGTATTTCCCCTCTCTTAGATGGCTTTCCACTGTTTTTGCACAGGGATTTTCAAAGACTGTGGGACTGGCTATACCACATGATGATCAAGCTGTATACTCCTTTTGGCCACTGATGTGGTAATTGTGTTGTTTCTGTCAGTGTGTTTTTTGGTTTGGGGTTTTTTTCAGAACATTGCTCTGTTATGGGGCTTTGCTTTTGTTCTGCAGCGTTTCCATTTGTATCGTTAAGAGGCGCTTGAATCTGGATATTTTTCATTTCCTTGAACAGGTTTGTGTGCTATTTCCACGTGTAAAACATGTGAGTTCAGCTTAACAGGACACAGATGGCACATCAAAAAAAACCCAAGAAGCCAACTAGACAGAAACACTGGTTTGTCTACCACCACACAACAGTATACACACACACAAAATGACTGAGGAAATCAGCTCCAAGGTGCCAATTTTTTCGCGCCTAAAAGCCTGGAACAATGAAGATGACTCACAACAATACAGTCATCCTTCTGAGACTATGCCTGAGGAAATTCTTAGTGTTACAAAAGCTAGAAAAGGAGTCATGCTTCAGATCTTGGGAACCTGGCTGGCTGACTATGAATAGTTTTGTATGAATGGCTTAAGCACTGTATCATTGCCATTAGCCACTCTCAAATACGGTAAAATCCCACTAGGGAAGAACTTGCTTGCTTTTTGAAAAAGAGAGGAATCTGTTGTGAAGGAAAGGGTTAATAGGCTTCAGAATTCGTGTGGCAAAAGAAAAATAAGGTGAGAAAGAAAGAAAGCCAAGAAGAAAATGTCTTTCTATGTATTTCTGTCTAAATCAAAGCAATTCCTAGCTGCCCTAAGTTAAACAATTGGTAAATGACATTTTATGCAGATGAATCAATGTGTTCCCAATTATAGTTGTATATTCAATATCTAAGATGCAGTCAGCATCTTAACTAGTGTTTTTTGTCAAGCTGCTCTGAGCTCACCCACAAATATGTCATAGAGAGAAGTCTGTACTTTTTGAATAAGTGTGAATTAGAAAGGCAGATGTATAACCTGGGAAAACTTGTAGATTCATCTTTCTTAAATATGGATGTGTTCATCTACGCTGATCAGTATTGTTCTTTGTGCCACAAGCCATCATCAGCATGATAATAATTCAGAAATGAGCCCAGGTTCACTAAGAGATTATGTGTCTAACTGGTCCTGGCCTCAGCTGTTGTAATTGGTACATCTTTAAGGAAGGAATGTCTGATCTGCTGCTCTTCTGTTATTTCTGTTGCTATTGGGCAGCCACATATACTCAGCTAGTATAAATTGGCACAGATCTATTCAATTTAATGCTTCCTTAATGATCTACATTTGAAAAGAACTACAACCAAAAAATTTTAAAAAAAATTAAAAACCCAAAAAATGAAACCAACAACCCTCTACAATACAGAACATCTATTAATCATTAATATTTTATTGAACATCTGATTTATGAAAAGTTCTCCACTTCTCTGCATTCTTGGCTTTTTTTTCTCCAATATGGTTGAGGTTTTAACTTCCATCATTTACTAATACATTGGTCACTACTGTCACTCTGCCTTTTTCTCTGAGCAACTTGGTATATATAAAGCTGCTACAACAGTCCTGGAACCCAGTGTAGTTCATTCAGTCTGAATTTCAGCACAGTTCCTTTAAAGCCCATCCATACAAAATCCTTTCCAGTAGGATCGCACTTATTTCAGTAGGGCTGGAAGTGTTTGATGATGTTGATGTGTACATACAACTTCACTGTGCCATCTCCTGTATGTACATTGCAATGTATGTAATGTGCCACAGAGGATTTTAACATTCTTTGCTATTGTGTTTTTGTGATATCTCCCTGGATAAAGGTTGCTAGTAACACAAAGTGCATGAATACTCTTGACGGACAAAAGGCTATTAAGCTCACTAAGGTATGTTTTCATGCAATATGTTTGGAGCATCCAAGTACTTGGGTCCTAGCGTTTCAGTGTCAAATGGGAGGGGTGTAATTTACTGAATTTGCTTGTATAAATTTTATATAATATGTGAGTTCTCATAAAATGAAAGCTAGAAAGTAAATGTTGATGGGACTCTTTTGCTTGTGTAGAAGACTGCAGCTGAATTAGGTAAATCTTATTGAAAATCTTATTCAAAGGAAAAGGATTTTAAGACCCAATTCTTAGCCGAAATAACTGAAAGAACTTTACTGAAGCCTACAGAAGATACATGAATCTATACTTTCCTGGAGTATAGATTACCTTTTGTAAAGGCTTAGAATAGGACCTGGTGAAATAAGAATTTGGCTAAAAGATATTTCTATAAGATAAATCTGTTTCATATGGTCAGCCTCTTTAAAGCCAGAGTGTTTAACAATTCTATTCTCTTACTATTTATAGTTCACTTCAGACCATGAGCCATCAAGTAAGGACAAGAATTTTTTCTTGACTTACTCTGAACTGACTGGTTGCCAAGATATTAAAGGGTTTATGGCACTTGATGAAATTTTACTCATGTTTTATACCCACTACTCAACAGTCTAAGTAAACTTGCATGCATCTACTCTTGGAATGTAAAATTACGAGCGCTAGATATATATTGCCACAAAGAAAAGAATATTTAGTGTGATTTGTTTGTGGTTTCTTTGTAATTCAAGAGAATTTAAAGAAATAGTGCCTAATAGGGCAGAAGTGCTTCACTGGTGCCTAGAGACAGTATGTAAAAGCACAGTATTTGTGTAAGGGTTCTCTAAGGGGAGAAATGCATTAATTTGAGGAATCGATGCTTGTTTCTGGAAGATTATTATGGTAAAGGCTTTGCAGAGAATTTTAATATATGTCACAGGCTTTCCGAAAGAAGGCAAACTGTGATCAACTGGAATAGCTTGGTGTCTCCCAGTTCTGTAATGTTATGCTGTGGGTTTTTTTTTGTTGGCTTTTTTTTCCCGAAAGTGCTTCAAATGTTTCGTAATTGAATAATACGGCTGATAAACTTCAGCAAGGAAATGTGTAAAAGAAAGGTTTTCAAACAGAATGTAGACTCTTCAAACTGTGCAGGAGAGAAGCTGCCTGGACACAGACCAGTAAGGCACTTATACTGCTTCATACACCTAGCAGTTCCCTCACCTGGTGTTTTAGGTATGAAATCACTTGCATCAGGAGGACTACTTGGAACTTAACTTTATTAACTTAACATGCTTAAGTTGTTTTCTAGATTGGGATAAGTTTTAGGAACCAAGCCCAAAAAAGTGTTTTCTTTAGGGAGAGTGTTCTCCACTTTGGGAGAGGGATATGACCACATATTGATCATTTGTCTTCAGAATGAAATAGACATTTTCTGTGGATGCTACAGAAAGAATTTCTGTAGGAAAAATAGATCAACCATTAAAAAATGGATTTATGGATGTACCTGCTGTTTTTATTTTAGTTTGATCTTTTTATAGTTTTAATTAGTTGCTCTAAAGGATACCTTAAAATGTGTCATGAATAATCCTGAAGCAATATCTATCCACTGTTGCATGATTAATAGATTAATCTAGAAGATTTAAACTAGAAGATTAGATGTGGTATTCAATGTGTGATGAACTGTGAATTGTCAAGAAAGAGAGTATTTTAAAATTAAAAATGCAAAAAAGAGCATAATTTTGTTGTGAATAATATTCAGATCTGTTTCAGATAATATCATGGTATATTTAGAAAAAATACAACCATCTTCAGTGACTGTTTCTTTCTTTTCAAGTTTGTTTCTTGGAAATGGAAAATATTAACCTGTTGGAGAAATGCTTTCATGGAAAAAATAGATTCTTCTATGAACATGGAATCTGATTCTTATCTCCTTTTTAGTGATGGTAATTGTAAAATGCTTTACCCAAGTGTGGACTGTCAAGAGACACTGGAGAGCCACGGTCCACAGCATATTTGCAGGAAACTGAGGAAATCTAGTGAAAAACACACTAATTAGATAAAAGTTTTGTTTAGTGAAGAAAATCTTTAAATATTTTGTAAAAATATGTAGATATGTAGAAAGTGTGACTTTTAGGAGATGGGAAAAAGTTCAGGCATCAGATAAGGTGGTAACAAAATAGGCATTGCAAGATGGAAGAAAATCTGTAAAGAGCCACGTCTTTGTAGTCTTTTGTAGTGCATTGTGTTTCCATGTAGGTTGATACTTATACATCTGGAAAACAAAATCCAAAGTAGAGAGTACTTGTAAAGAAAAAAAAAAAAGTACTTTAAACCTAATACTGACCCTGATACTATGTATATGACTTAATAAATCATGTCAGTAATGGAATTAGGAGCTATTACATACCTACATATGTCTGCTTTTGGGTTTAGCTATTAAATTGCTTTTCAAACCATATAAAAAATCATTAAGTGCAAGTGCTCACAAAAGAATGTGTGAACATATGTAAGTATAGAACCTGAAATTCACATTTTGCTGATACAACTCTGTCAGGTAGACAAACCCTGGCTAACTTTATAGTAGATGTTAAAATGACATGGTGGGACAAGTTTTGTAGCTGTAATTTCCTCCCCTTTTAAGCAATAGAGGTTATTTTCAAATCAGTCCAAGCTGATACAGAATGATTAGCTCATTTTAAGAAAAAGTCATGGGAGAAATGACAATGCTTAACAGACAAATGGAAAGTAAGAGGTGAACAGACAAAAGAACATGTATTTTGTTAAGGACATTAGAAGCAGGAGGGCAAGGAGAAGGGCTCTGGTTAACAGCTCTCAGTGTCCTTACTTTTTATGCTTCATCATTATATCTTGGACTAGTCAAGGCTGTACCTTACTGGTGATGATTCACCATTATGTCAAAAGAAATTGGTTACAAGGAATGAAGACATTAAAGTGCTATAAAAATCCGCCCCTAATGACAGTTTTCTGCACTACTTAAATGGTCAGAAGGAGCTACAAGTTGCACATATCTTTTAATATTTATTTAGACATTAACACTTAACCTAGGAATTAGGTTATTTTGAAGTTTACTTCTGTATTTCTGAAGATGTTAGCAAAAAAAACCAAGCCAAAACATTATTTAAATAAGAGGAGAGTAAAATTCTTGAGTAATGGAACTATGATGTATAAAAATTACCCTGTTCAGATTAATTTAAGGCAAATATATTTATCCAAGTTACATAAAAAAAAAAATTATGATGTGAGTATGACCAATACTCACTGCAATAATTTCTGTTGAGGAGAGCAGAAGCAAAACAATTCTGCACTTAAAGTTGAAAACGCAAGTGCATAATTTCCTGTGAGGGAGATCAGGTCTAGTTTCCACAGCTGTTGTCCACAGATATTAAAATAAACAGAGCTTGGTTTATAGGCATAATATCTGTATTTGTTAAAGAACATAGAAATCAAATTTTTCCTTTGGAGGTGTTAAACTTGGCTGCTTGGTTAACAAAAGTGAATGCCCCTGCTATTCCCACCAGGGCTCAGGCTCCTTCTAGTCACCTCTTAAAGTAATTAGTTTCTCACATTTACAACTGAGACCTCATCTGAGTTGAATTTATCCTTGCAACATCCCTGTTGAGATCTGGTGATCCAGACCTGAGTTTACCCCCAGATCATTTTAAATGTTGTTGATCTGCAGGAGCCCTGAGAGATTAATCCTCCCTTCCCGCATAGAGGAATCACACTCCTTTTTTGCCTGTTAGGTTTTATGCATGAGAAATATGGCGAATTTTACCCATAGGGTTTGCTTTTTTACTTTCCAGAAAAGATGAAAACTTGTTACGGAGCATATTTTAAAGTCATCCTTGTATCCTTTTTCTAAAGTAGACTTTTTCTGTACAAAGCAAGGGGTAATAAACATTTTATTTTGAAAAAATGAATGCTATAGATGTGAAACGGTGCCAATAATGTCAGTATTGTGTTATAGGGTTTTGAAAAATGAAATAATATACTCAAAGCAATTAACAAACATCAGATTTTTATTCTAGATGCTGAGTGTGATTAGAAACTGTAAATGAACAATTCTTCATTCCAGCTGTTCTGGGAGCAGGTTTTCATGCACCATAGCCACCCTAAGCATAACTTTATTGTTATTTATTTGCACAGCCCATCAAAACAGCATTTTGATTAATAGGCTTTACTCTGTTAGAGAATCACCATTATAAACTATGGGTCTTTTTATTAAAACAGAGAAGTCTAAATCTGTAATGTATGGTAAAGCTGTAGTGATTCTGTTTGCGCCAAAAAAAAGTCTTTGGACAAAATTCTTATTAAGCTTTTTTTTAGAAACAATGTTTCAAGGTGCATTTTGGTACTTTGTTTCATGGAATAGACAGTTTTTGTGTGTATAGTTTGCAGTGGTAATTGCAAGAGGAGCTAAATTTTATTTTACCTTTTAATTCTCCAGTGCGGTATGTTTTCACTCATTTAAAAGTGGTTTGTTTATTGTTGGGGAGTTTTTTTGTTTGGTTGGTTTTGGTTTTTTTTATATATCAGTTTCAAACCCTACTAAAAGAAAAAAGAACAGCTTCTGGCATTTTTTTTTTTTTCATGGTGAAGAGTCTCTGCTGACAGTACACTGAAGAAACTGTTTTTGGTAGGAAATTGAGGAATGTAGCAGTCCTGGCATTGCCTGAGATATTTCAGGTTTTAGTGCTAATCTACTGGGAATCTACTGATTCTGTGAATCACTAGTCACACCCAAGTGATAAAGTCATGGTAGTTTTTGTGCTGTTTTCTTTCCTGTTGATTTTGTCATACTTAAACTACCAAAAACTATATTCCTATTTAAAGTAGTGCTATCAGATTGGAGATGGGAATTAAAGGTTTTACACAGAATTTTTCTCCATGTACTTTTTCTTCATGTTAACTGTATAAAAGAGCTTTGGTGTGAATGTGGTTCTAGGATTTTAATAATTTAATCATGCTTGCTTGGAAGCAGCAGCCTCTCACTTGATCATGTATTATCCAAGTGACATGAAGTAATTTCCATATTAGCTTTTCCATTTGCTTACAATAGTTTTATGAATGACTGTTGTGTTGATTCTCCCCTACTACTTCTCTCCCTTCTCCCAACCCATCTTTTCTTTATGCACAGAGGTTAACTGAAAGCCTGCCTCCTAACACAGTTGTGCTGCTTCAGAAAGAAAGCTAGGGCTTCCCTTGTCATGGAAGCTAAAGTTTTATGCCATTAACTGTTTCTGCTCATTGATAGATGCAATGAATAGAGAATTTCAAATGTGTTGGGATATCTGCATCCGTTTGTGCTTTGTACTAGGTCTTTATTCTTCGTTGTTTCCTTTGTCATCTGTTGTATCACTGCAAATAGAAAAGATGTACCATACAAATGAAAAAAAAATTTAGATGTGTAAAGTCATAGAAAAAGGAATGATTGACACTCATCAAGTCAATCATTCTGTCCCTGGAAAGCATCATATCTTCATCCATCTTACTTGCAAGATCTTGAAAGCCTCTGATGGAGACAATTACAGCATTTCCATGCAATCTGTTACAGTACTTCAGTGTGTTTGTCAGCAGGACATACACACAGGTATCTGTTTATATCTGAGCATGATCATTTATCCAGGCAACTTAAAACTCCTTCACAGGAGTTTTACAGGCTCCTTTGCTACTTGTCCGCAGTGGATTGAGAGAGCAGTTAATTCTCCTGAGTGATACAGCCTTTTTACATGTTTAAATCTATTGTTATATTTCCAATTGACATCTTATGAACTGGCCAGCCCCTCTCCCTCATGTAATTTTATCACAGAGATGGAAATACCAGGCCATATTACGTTTCAAATTGTGGGGTTTGTTTGTGTTTTAATCATTATTATGCCAAAGCTGGGGGGAGTGGCCAATCCCCCAGGGGGCTATGCAGTCCTTCAGGACTGCAACAGGTCAGAGAGATGAGCAGAGAATAACTGTTTGAAATTCAGTAAAGGCAAATGCAGGGTCCTGCATTTTAGGATGAATAATTCCAAGCACCAGTACAGGCTGGGGGCTGATCTGCTGGAAAGTAATTCTGCAGAGAAGGACCTGGGGGTCTTAGGGCAACAAGCTGTCCATGTGGCAGCAGTGTGCCCATGTGGCCAAGAAGGTATCCTGGGGTGCAGTAAAAGAGCATTTCCAGCAGGTCGAGGGAGGTGATCCTGCCCCTCTACTCAGCCCTGGAACAGAGATTGTGGAGTCTTGTTGCCGCAGGCCCCCAGCCAGGGAATAATCAGCATTGACTCCATGATTCAGAAGGCTGATCAATTGCTTTATTGTATTATCTTATAGTATATTCTACTATACTTATATTACACTATAGTACACTAACAAGAGCTCTCACTAACTCCTAACTAGAAAACCCTAACTAGAAAACTCTCTCCTCAGAGTCCCAGCGCAGCTGTGGATCCAACTGGTCAATGAATCCAAACAGCCATCACCAGAATCCAATCAAGCAATCACCTTGGGTAAACAATCTCCAGAACACATTCCACATGGGCACAAACAATGAGCAGAGATAAAAATTGTTTTGATTCTCTTTTCTCTGCTTCTCTCACAGCCTTCCCCGGGTCTCATGCCTGGGAAAGTCTGTGCCTGCTCTCTGTGGCCAGAGAGTTGCTGCCATAGTCTCTGTCTCCACAACTAGAGATATTCAGGAGCTGCCTGGACACAATCCTGTGCAATGTGCTCTAGGATGACCCTGCCTGAGCAGGGAGGTTGGACCAGATGACCTACTGGGGTTCCTTCTAACTTGACCCATTCTGTGATTATTTTAGTGCTGCTTTAAAAGCAGTGCTATATTATAATGTGTTTATTATTAAAGCATTGGCAAACTATTTGTAAAATTTGACTTCAGAAGTAACAATATAGAGGTTAATCTCATTGATCAAAGATCTTGGGGTTTCTTTAAGAGATTCTGCTTGACTTGGTTGTTGTAATTATATTTGCAAAAATTAGAATTTTAGCACAGAGAATAATTATGTGCTTCTTGGCATTTATTTATGCATACACACATACATACAATATGGTTCGCATTGCTTCATTTTCATATTGAGTTGGACAATTAGTGAGTCTGAAAAGAGAGAAGCATGACCCATGTGCTCCTTTCTCCAAAAGTAATTTATATCACTAAATGCTGGCTCCTTGTTCCGGTGGTGTCTTGAGCGAGTGCAGCAGATGAGGCACCAGGCACTTTATGGACGTGGGGTTTCTGAGCTTATTTAAAGTATCTGGTTTCCTCATCATGTCCCTTCTCCTCCTGGGCTTCCCAGCTCCCCTGTGTCTGGGAGCCAACAGCAGCACAGTGAGGGGGTGTCAGTGGTGCAGGGGAGCCATGTCTGGGAGGCAGAGGAACAGAGCACAGGCACATCACTGCTGTGTTTGTACACCACAGCACCCACCTCTCCCCAGATGACAACCTTTCACTGTATGAAGGATTATTCTTTAGAGGCTTGCCTTTCTTATGCTAATCAACAGAGCTGAAGTTATATTCTCCCCTTTTTGCTTTTATCATCATCTGCTTAGCTTATTTTCCTCTAGCATCAAACTCTCTCCAGCTTTAATTCTTCTCTCACACAGATAAATCAAAAGTTGCAATTATTTACAGAATGAGAGGAGGAGGCAGGAAGCACATTAATTTATAAATAATTTTAAATTTACTATTCATTGAAGGTGGAGTATGAAGAGCTCTGGCCTCTATCCACTCAGCATGACCAGAAAACAACAGACCTGTTTAGTCAGAAATAGTGCCAACTATTCTAATCTCTTACAGCAGCCTTGTTCTGCAGGGACCATCTGAAAGATGAGGTCTGCCTTTCCCTGACCCTGCACAGTTTGTGGCTTTGCTGCTGGAAAAGTCAATACCTCTTCTAGTTCTTACATTGATGCTTTTTTCTTTCTAGGGGACTGGGTTATGACTGTCAGTGTGCTTTGCCTAGATCAGAGAATCCCCTCAGTGTTGCTTTTGGAGTGGAAGGCTGGGGAGTGGTGGCCAGGAGAACAGACATTGGAATATTTTTACTAGGGTATTAAAACTGCCTGTGGGGTTGCTCAGTGGAACTGAGAGGTGAGGGGAATAAATTAGCACGTGTTCTTAGACTGTATACCATCAAATTATAGAAGACCAGATGAGTGATTTTCTGCGATAAGCAATGTGTAATGAACGTGTGTGGAAGGGAGAACATGTGAGTACTACCAAGGCTGTGGTTAAGGTATGAACCAAGGAGCACAGTGGTAGGAATGGTTACTAAAAATATTTGTTAAGACTAGGTAGAAGAACTACTTCAAAATTGCAAGCAAATTTCCTTGTATTGGGTTTGTGTGGCAAGGTTTTAGTAGTGGGACTGCTACAGGGTTGGATTCTCTGAGAAGCTGCCAGAAGCTTCTCCAGTGATTGACAGAGACAATGCCAACAAGCTCCAAGATGGACCCACTGCTTGTCAAGGCTGAGCCTGTCATCAACAGCTAGAGTTCTTCAGGGTCAGGGAAGAAGGACGGGGAGGAGCTGCTCCAGACTCTGGAGCAGAGAATCCCCTGCAGCGCCTGGTGCAGACCATGGTGAGTCACCAGTTCCCCTGCAGCCCACAGAGGTCCACGGTGGAGCAGAGATCCACCTGCAGCCCATGAAGGACTCCACACCAGATCAAGTGGATGTTCAAAGACGGCTGTGACCCAGGAGAAGTCCGTGGGTCAGGATCTGTGGGCCCATGGAGAGAGGACTCCACATGGGAGCAGGTTTGCTGGGAGAAGTTGTGACCCCATGAGCAGTCCCGCTGTGCCCCGCTGGAGCAGTCTGNTCCACATGGGAGCAGGTTTGCTGGCAGAAGTTGTGACCCCATGAGGAACCTACGCTGGAGCAGTCTCTGAAAAACTGCAGCCTGTGGAAATGAATCACACTGAACAAGTTGGTGGAGGACTATCTCATCTATTAGGGGTCCCGTGCTGGCATGAGAGAAGCATGTGAGGAGTCCTGCTGCAGAGGAGGAAGGAGTGCCAGAGACAATACGTGATGAACTGACTGCAACCCCCATTCCCATCGCCCTGCATGGCTGGTGGGGAGGAGGTATTGAACTGGCAGTGAGGTTGAGCCTAGGAAGAAGGAAGAGGTGGAGGCAAGGTGTTTCACGATTTAGTTTTTATTTCTCATTTTCCTGCTCAGGTTTGATTGGTAATAAATTAATATCCCCAAGCTGAGTCTGTTTTGCCCATGATGGTAACTGCTGAGTGGTCTTTCCCTGTTCTTACCTTGTCCTGTGAACCTTTCTTTATACTTTTCTTTTCCTTGTCCAGCTGAGGAGAGCAGCTTTGGTGTTCACCTGGCATCCAGCTGGAGTCAACCCACCACAGTCCTGTAACATATGGAATAAAATTACAAACCTATAGCTTGCATGTGTAAGGAGCATAGGTGGATTGAAGTGAACAGCTTTTTTCCACTTGGGTTTCACACAAACCCCAGGAGACATTAATAAAGATACAGCAGAAATAATCATCAGCCTTGGCATATGCAGTATGCTTATATCTGGATAGTTGTTTGGCCCTGTGCAAAAGATCAAAGACTTGCATGCCACTTTCAGAGAAAATGCCAGGAACCTGTGCCCTCTTGGCAGCTTTCTCAGACTGGGTCCTGGTTCTGGCAGCAGCTGGGTGGTGGAGACAGGGAGACTCTGCCAGCCCCGCACCGCCGCGTGAGCACATGTTGTGTAGTCATAGTGCAACCTTGAAACATGAAAATGCATGATAACAGTTCTGGTGTTACTCATGCTGGTGATCACTGTGACAATCTGGTTCCTTCTTCCCACCTTTAGGTCTCTGCCAAAATGAGTTTTAATTATTGTATTTGCTTTGGGATAGTCTCTTTGATGGCAATACACCAGAATCCAGGCTACCAATGCCTATCCAGTTTTCCAAGCCATATGTTAAATTATTTTTTTTCTGTCCCAGCCTTTCATGTAGGTGATGGTGAGGGATGGCCAGGGCCATGCTCTGTAGCAGTTAAAGCTAATTTTTAAATTACTCGGATTTGCAACATTTAATCTCTAAATAAGCTTAGAAATTAATACAGGGACAGGTGCAGCCTTCAAAATTCAGCTGTGTTCACTGCAGACAATACTCCCCAACTGCTGGTTGATGTTGAGTGCCTAACTTTTACCACCCTTGGGGCTCTACAGTTTAAAATTAGCTGATCTGGTTCATTTGTGTCTACTGATAAAGTAGATGAGGCGTGCTGGTGAGATTTCTCCCTGCAGAGTTGTGAGCTGCATAAAGGACCTCTAGAAATGAGATAAACATGCAAGAACATCTCCCTCTTTAGTCCACATGTCCTTATGGTCTCCCACTCAGATGTGGCTCTTGGTAAGCAGGGAATTCTTGTTGTGTAACTGAGGGATGCTACGCATTTGTGTCATGTGGTACTGAATCTGGGCCTTTTTGGACTGCCTAGAAGGTGTGCAGAAGCCTTTGGGAAAAGCAATGTAAAATGGGGATCATCTTGATGCTGAGACTTACTGGTACTACTCTCACTGAATCATTTCTATGAAAATGAATTTCTGTGGTATATTCATTACAGGAGCCTACTTTGCAGATGTACTTTAGTAACTATTCTTCACTCTTCCCATCAACAAGAACAAAATACATAAATAATGCTCTGGAATAGGGAGCGGTGGATTCTGTGGGAGTTTCAAGCCTAGATATCTAGTGCAGGAAGAGAGCTTTGCAACTCAAACAGTGCACCACGCTTTTGTAGATGGGTCCCTGTAGTGTCATAATAGGAAAAGAATGACCTGCAGTGGACAGCAGGGGTTTTCCATGAGGTTTAAGTACTGCAACCTGTAACTAGTGGTATTTTTAGAATGCAGTTGACCTCTGTGAGACCATTTGCATGCTTTGAGTACAGTACTTAAATATCTTGCGAGAGAAAAAGGGTAGTATCCTCAGCATGTAGAAATTTCAAATCTTGGATCAGTACTAATAGTATACGTTTCCTTTTGTTTGGTTTGAGTATTTTGAGTTCCAGACTATTTCTTTGAGAATATGAATGGAAAGTAGTTTTCAGCCTATATTTTGGGAATTGTGGATTTGTTTTAATAACATGAGTGCTGGGGTACAAAAGGACTCACTTGGAAATAAGTAAGTAAACTGATGGGGGAAGTCAGAGTATTTTTTTAATTAAAATGATGTTTATGGTGCAAACATTTAGTTAAAAACCAGCTAATTCCCAGCTGACCAGATTAGAATTTCTATAGAAAAATATGCATTGGAGCATGTATTAGACTGTAGTTTTGCAGCACCTTATTTTATAGCTAAATTGCTAATGCTGGTCATCTTATAAATGCTGTTAGAGAATTGGTATAGAAGCATTTTTATTGCTATTTTCTTTCTTTTAGATGGCAATCTACACAGAACAAATTATCAGCCATAGTCTCCATTAGAGACTGTGAATGTGGGGGAGGCTGCTATTTTCATGTACCAAATGGTCTTTAAAAGTTACTATATTAGTTCTCATTTTAGCTAGTTCACCTAGACCTGGCAGTTAATTATGCCAACACACAACTGATCTTATAAGTATGCAGTGATACTTCCTGGCAGGAACCTCAGGACCAAAAGCTGGAACACTCTTTTCCATTGTAAAGGAAAATACTTCCTTTGGTTTTATACCAAATCTAAAAATCTGTTAAGATGATAAATGTGAATATATTGTGTTTTATAACTAATTTTACTGGAAACATCAGTTGTATTGAAGTGTATTGACAGAAATCACTAATTGTCTGTGCTGATAGAAAGCAAATTACAACATTTTTAATGTCATGAAATTCAAAACAGAAATCTAATTGACAGCTAACAGCAGAAACTTCAGTTTTAAAACACTGAACTATAAATTCTGAAGAAAAATTAATATGTATAGAAACAAAATTGTTTACTACAGGAACTAATATAGAGAGTATGTCTTGTAAGAATTGCCCATTAATGCCAGTTTTTTTATCAGTTCTACATTCAATTTCCACAAACTAATAATAGATAAAATAGTAAATATTCACCATCCAAAAGTATCCAAGTTTTAAAAGAAACTATTAGAATGAAGCTACATTTTTAAAAGTGCTTTTTAATCATATTCTCTAAAGGTTTTGTTAAATCAGAACTTTTAACTTACCATTTTGCTTATGCAGGCAAAACCAACAAATCTCTTCCAGAGTGAATGTTAACCATTAAAACTGATTTAATATAACAATTTAAACCTGCTTAAGGGGCAGGCAAAGCTTCTTTCTCCCACTGCCTCAATCTTACACCTTGCAGACTTACCCCTTGCTTGCTCTGGAACTTATCATTGGCTTTACTGGGTGCAATTCAGCTCAGTAACATTTTCAGTTTTTGTGCTCAATATTATTACTAGATGAGCTTTAAAGTTTTGTTTCAAGGCAAACCATTCTGTGATCCTGTGAAATTCTGAACTTTAAGAAGCTGTATTTTAGGGGGTTGCTCTAACTTCTTCCCTCTACCTTTATTCTCCTACCCTTTCTTTTCTACTACTGTACAGGTGCCTAACTGTAAGTGCTGCTGTCTGCAGTACAACCCCCTGGCCTTCTGAAGCATCTCTGAATTTGAGGCACCAATTTATATTCCTTCTGTAGGCTTCCTTGACCTACTGTGGCTGTTCTGTCCCTTGAGCTGCTGTGTTTTAATCTGATGAGCATAAATAGCATTTGGAAGAGCACCTCTGAGTTTTGAGACTCCTTCCTGAGGAGCATAGGCTCCATGTAATACCCCTTTCATGGAAGGGTTTCATGAGACTGATCTGGCACTAGCTCACACATTGCTCAGCTGACTGAATGACTGGCTGCCAACAGAAGAAAGAAATTTCTCTTCCCACTCCTGTCAGAGCTGTCCTATCCAGTGGGCTGTGCAAGTCACAAAAGAAAAGCAGCAGAAGTTCACCTGAGGGATTGTGGCAAATTTTGAGGGTAGATGGATACGCAGAAGTCAAGCACTTTGTTAAAAAATAATAGATAAAAGCAAGTGTCAGTAAACAAGAAAATTTGTTGAGGTGTAAGGAGTAGAGTGGGCAGGTGAAAACCAGCCAAGGTTTCCATGACATAGAGCCATTAGCTCAACTTCAGGAGACACTACAGCTGAAGAGAATGTCCATGCTCTTGCATCTCCAAAGCAACATTTTGCAAGGTAGAATGCTCACTTTAGCAGGAGGCAAGAAACAGCAAAAAGAAAGAAAATCCTGCAAATTAAATATTTCCTCTATGTTAACCACTGTGATGCATTCATAATAATATTTTTTTCAGTGTTTGCAGATACTCACTCTCCAGTCTCCTTATTCATGCCTCACATGCCCTGTCTGTACAATGCTCTCTGTGTAGAACTTGTACTTCAAGTAGTAAAAAGACGTTCCTTTTGGTTATTGTCTGAATATCTCCCTCGCTATGGGGACTTATTTTAGTAAATGTATGAGGAGACAGCTGGGAGTATTTGTGTCCTCTTTTTCCATTCCTCTCAACTCTCTCTTTTTGGTCTTTTTTAAAAAAGTTTTGATGACCATCTACTGTTTTAAGCTCATTCACATAGTCAAGATTTATGTGGATTATGCTGTCCCACTGTTAGTGTTTTTCTTACTTGAGAGTGTGACCATCTGGTGAATCATGTTCATTGTTCTATCTTGGGAGACAATGGAGCACAAGATATTTTGAAATTTGGGTAATGAAATACTGCCAACAGAGACCCTTGAAATTGAGGTGACATTTAGAAATAAAAACAGAGTTGGCAATTTTATTTTATATGCGTATACATACATTTCTGTGCGCATGTACATGTGTGTTTACACATCTACACAGCTTTTTAGAAGTTATAGACATGAGCACCATACATGTAGACACAGGGCTGCTAATTTGAAACAAACCTTAATGAACTGGCATGGTCAGCAGCTCTGAATATAACCTCCAAATCACACAGGCTTACTTTCTGACCTTGCTCTTCAAGTAAAACAAATAAAAGCATGTTTAGAATAGAAGGTTGGTGCTTTGGATGAGTACCTCTCAAATTTAGAGACTGGAAGAACTTATGCTTTTCTAATGATATATTAGAATTAGTTTAGTTTAGGTATTTGAATTGGAATATTTGTCTTAGTCTTCCTTTATCTCTCCAAGATATATGCTAGCACATTTTTCAATTATAAAGAAAGACACTTGGGCTGAGTTACTAAATTTCAGCATAAATTTTTATTCTGAAATTATAAGCCCCCAAAAATAGCAAGGGGAAAGATTATAGCTATCTGACACTACCTTATCTGTATAGCTGAGAACAGCATCACTACAATAAAAGAAGATAGCAGTGTCTCCCATTGATTGTTGTTTGATGAATGTAAAGCAATTTACTGGAATGCAATTAGCATTTGCAATCACATTACCGTGGGGATTTTTTTTATGCTGGCTCTGAATTGAAAAATCTATACATTTTCTGTCCATGAGTCACTTCTTAGGAAGCTTCCTTTCATTTGTTAAGCTGTGCATTGCTGTGGAATTAGTTTTTCAGAGTTTTAATAAGGAGAAATATATGTCTTGGAAAAAAAAAATGCTTCTAAATAGGAATATCTTAGCAACCTTAAAATAATTTTAGAAATGTGTAAATTAGGAAGCTTGAAGTACAAAGATTAAATAAGCACAGCAGTGTCCTGAAACAATAAGACCTGTGTATGATGGCAGAGTAACAATAGTCCTAAAAGTAACAATGCTACCTTTTAACAAACACTTAGATTGCCAATAAGAAATGTGCATGCATGCAAGTGCTCAGTTAGACACACTGTTCTGTCTACACTTTAAATGGGTGTAAATATAATTATTTTTATATCACGCAAAGTATAGAGAGATTTTAGAAAAAAAAAACCACACAGATGTGTTGATTCCCAGTCTGGATTTTCTGTGGACATGTAAGTGAATGATTTTCAGTGCTTCAGGAGAAATCAATCCCAGCTGATATGGAGAGGGTATAAATGAAAAATATGTGTGTGCTGAAAGGGGTACTCAACATCCTCCTGATGTTGACACATGCATACAATAGCAAATATGATCTCTACTGTGCTTTTTAATGGTTTCTGTATGTTGTGGACCAAGGACTGCTATCCTACCTCAAAGACAAACACAGGGAATTATTTCTATAGAGATCTATCTGGGAATGTCTCTTGCTTTAAAAACACACTTATTTTTAACACTATCAGCTAAATTATTCTTCCTGTAATTGTATATAGTGCACCATAACCACTTTAGGAGAAGCTTCTCTCTTATATGTTTGACCTTAGAGGTCTTACAAGGTCCCATTGTCTATTGCATCTTGTATACCTTAATTTCTGTGAGGTATAGAATGAATTGCTACTGAATTCCTGGAGACTATATTAGCTTTACCAATGGGATATTATCTTCTGAGTTTTCTAAGGATTCTTATTTATTTTTAAATGAAAACCTTGAAAGAAAGGAGAAACTCCTTTGTTCCTATTCCTGTTATGTCTTTATACATATAATAAAATGCTAGACCCAGTCAGTTCTTTTTTTCCACTGAAAACTTCCTTCAATTTTAATGGGTACAATGGCATTTTTAACTGAGGTTGGCATTAATATTTTAGTGGAGTTGGAATTGTCTGTGTGCCCTGTCGCTACTTTGCTTGAGAAAAAAAAGTTGTTATCCCCATTTATCCACATTCACTGCTGTGATCACGCTGTGCACTGGCATGCACATTTAGGGAGAGGCTGGAAGTTTTGGGACACATCTTGTACTGGTAATAAGCAAAGCATTGCATTTCCATCCTTCACTGGGGTGGCAATACAGTGCCCACTTCCTTCAGATTTTATTCTGCTGCTCTTTCATTTAGCATCAATAATCAGTTAAATACTTCATAGTCTCACATTTTGTCCTTGAAGAAAAAGACTAGATACTATTGCCACACTGATACAGCCTCAAGTTTTCTGTTAAGTTTTATGAAGACCTAAATTGACCAATACGAAATGCAAGATGCGAGGAACGAGGTAAAATTTTGACTGCATGAACAGAAGTACTATCATTTTCTAAAAATAATTTAAAAATAGCTGTTTCTCTGGCTGAAGTACCAGAGACTTAGTATTGCTGTGTTTGAAGGTTGGATATGTTCTTAATAATATAATTATTATAGCTTTCCTGAGGAGGGAGATTTGTATTCTTTATATATTTACTTCTAAAATTAACCTCTTTTTGCTCCTCCTCCTCTGTATTGCAATTTTCTTCAGGCTGCATTGCTGTACCCTTGGTTGCCTACCCAGAGAGTGCTAAGTCTAAAAGCAGATAATGGCTTTGTCCAGTATGGGGCAAAATGTTGTTCTTAAGTGCTGTTTTGTGTTTGTAAGGCTGGTCTGGCACTTTCAAATATATTCATCTAAATTCTGTCAATATTCATCTGCCATTCTTCTGGAACACAAGTCTTTCCTGGGCTTTAGCAGAGTTCAGCGTTTGAGCAAGCAACTGCTGGGACTGCGCTGTGTGTAATACTGGTAATTTAGTGCTGGGTGATATCTACCCAGTTTCCAGATTAGGGGAGATGCTATGCCCCTGTTTTTTTCTATTCTATAAGCAGTGACATGTTGTGGCAAGAGTGTTCCAGGCAGCTGTTGAAGTTACTCTGCTCCTGTGGGATCAATGCCTCCTGGTTTCTGTTAACTGACTTCACAGGAACTGGTGCACCACAGGAGATAGGAGCCACTGTTGTTGATATTGATTATTTGATTACTGTTGTCTTGTCTCTGTGAAGGCAACAGTTCCTGTTCTGCAAGGATGGGACTTGTGGCTTCACACAGAGCCTTCTCACTGGGGCAGAGGCTGGTCTGTGACAGTGTACGCAAGCTCATTGACATTTTGGGAGCCTCTAGCTGTCTTGAAGGAAATCAGTTATCAGTGGAAGCCCAGAGCCATTGTTTTCATATGGAGGCACGAGTGTAAAGGTCATATGGGAGGGAGTATGACAGGCAAGCAGGAAGCAGGAAATCCTTCATGGTAGAATTTAAATGACTCCAGGAGCTTATAAAATGCCTTCCCATTTGCATGTGAGGGAGGCATCCTAACTTATGAGGCCTTGTGTCACTTTCCTTCTACCCACCCCATGCTCTTGAATCATTGTGTACAAGGATCATTTTGACTTTTTTGGGTTTTAATCCTTTTAAGGATGTTTACTGAAGGTTAAAGAGTGACAGCTTTCAGTGCCCTTGTAAGAAAGTAAGTCTGTGCTGAGACAAGGCAAGCTCTTTGCAGTGTTTTGATTTCATTTTGACTCTGGTTTTAAAATCATTGGAAATTACTCAGAGGAAAGAATGCATTGTGGAGGTCTTACCCCTCTCTACCAAATGCTTCCTGCTTAAGCCAGGGAAGGCTGTTATGCAAGCAGTTACCAGATCAGAGGTATTTAATATGGAAGCTGGAGGATTTTCATTCAGGCTAAGTGCTCAATACAGGCCAGTGAGTTTGGATGTTTTAAGAAAAGATAGCAGCTAGAAATGTTGGATTTGATTAAATATACAAGCAAGACATTTAAAAGAGAGTGGATAGAAGAATCCGAGTGGGTAGGAGAATTGCTTCGCCTGCAATTTTGAAAGTATATTTGGTTTACAAACTTTGGTAGCCAGGGGGCTACAAGGGTGGCTTCTGTTAGAATCTCCCAGGAGCTTCTTCTCTGTCCAACAGAGCCAGTGCCAGCTGGTTCCAAGGTAGGACCTGCCAGTACCAACACCAACATCAGTGGTGGTTGTGCCTCAGGGAAAATACATTATTGAAGGGGGAAAAGTTATTATACTGCATGGCCAGTTGGAGAGAGGATTGACAACACATGAGAGGAGCAACCCCTCAGATCCTTTGGTCAGTTAAAAAGGACAAGAAGTAAGTGTACCAGGTATGGGAGCAGAGATTCCCCTGCAGCCCCTGGTGCAGACCATGGTGAGGCAGCTGTGCCCCTGCAGCCCAGGGAGGTCCATGAGGAAGCAGAGATCCACCACAGCCCGTGGAGGACCCCAGGGCAGAGCAGGTGGGTGCCCAAAGGAGGCTGTGACCCTGTGGGAAGCCTGGGCTGGAGCAGGCTCCTGTAAGATCTGTGGACCCATGGAGAGAGGAGCCCACAGCAGAGCAGGTTTGCTGGCAGGACTTGTGACTCTGAGAGGACACCTTCTGGAGCAGGATGTTCCTGAAGGACTGCATCTGTGGAAAGGACCCAAGCTGGAGCAGTTCATGAGTGGATGAAGCCTGTAGGAAGGACTCACATTTAAGAAGTTGGTGGGGGACTGTCTCCTGTGGGAGGAATACCATGCAGGAGCAAGGAAAGAGTATGAAGAGTCCTCCCTCTGTGGAGGAAGGAGCAGCAAAGACAACACATGTTGAACTGATCACAACCCCCATTACCCAAAAGAGAAGGACACACACCTGAATTGCCATCTCCTAAAGGATCATGGAACAAGTGGAAATCTCTTAAGGAATGTTAAAGTAAACAAAAATGCTAGAACAATATTGCACAGACATGAAGGGGAGGCAGCGGCATAGCAGAATGCTGCAACTGTATTTAGTCTTCACACATCAGGTGTCTGCAGAGGATGTGGAAGGAGACTCACAGTGTGCTCCAAGAAATTCAGGAATTTTTTTAGGAAATGAGTTGCACTGAGACTTCCTTGAATACTTTTTATTTGATATAAAATCAATGAAATCACTATTAGCCACTCCTCTGAAAAAAAAGCTGAATGTTTGCTTGAGTTTTCTAATGAATTATCTGTGAGCATGGAAAGATGCAGTAGTATAAACATGTGAAGGCTCTTGAACGGGATGTAGTTTCAGAGGGTTTAGAATTGAGTGTCATTAAGAATAAAGGATGACTGAGATCGTCTTTGGCACAGTACTGGTTTTCTTATGGTTTCCAGGGTAAAAGTTCCCAATAAAAATAAAATAATGAAGAGACCAATAAAATCAGTTTGTCTTATTTGAACTTGAAAATATGCTTAATTCTCAATTTCCTTTTTTTGGGTTTGGGTTTTTGTTTGTTTTTGCTAGGGGTTTTTTATATCTTGAAAGCTTTTCAGAGCTTTAAAAGTTTTAGGGTTTACTTTTGTTTATTGTAAGGGTAACTGCTTTAATTCCAGTTTGAGCTGTATTTCATATCTTAATGCCTGAAAAGACACATGCCTTAGTTGTTCTTGGTCTGAGTAAAATGAATCATATGAATATGTAATATGAATATCACATGAATTTCAGTATTATGAAAATATCCATATCATTATCCAATATACAGTAAGATTGATCACTGTGTAGCAAAGAAATGCAAAAGATGCTTTAAAGTCCATTTTCTTGAGCTTCTACATAGCTTAAAAAAATAATTTCTATCTTGATTACAAACTAGAAAATTTGGGTTCCTTTGGGGTTTTATACTTCATTAAACATAGTCTACTTCTTCCAGAGTATAAGTCACACCACTTGAATTGTGTTTGGGTTTTGGTTTTGTTCAGGTTTTTTCTGTAATACTAAAATTGGTTTTGGGTGTTTTGGGGTTGTTTTGAGGGTTTTTAAATTTTTTGTTTCCCCATTGGGTTTTTGCTGTTGTTGTTTTGGGGTTTTTTTTGCTGTTTGTAGTATTAAAAAAAAAGAAAAATCTTTGCTCCCAGGAGAACGAATATATGGGCTTTAAAAGAAAATGTTTAACGTGTGGAAACTTTTTTGCATGCAGAAGGTGCTATGAAGCTGTTTAGTGATTTGAAATGTTAAAACATCTCTCATGGGAATGAGTGAATGAATGAGAAGTTGATTTTATCAGGCAGGTAGGAGACAAAAATTGTACAGATGTGGTTCATTGTTCTAAATGCGTTCATATCCTCAACCATCTACTATCTTGTTGTTGCCTCTTCTTGTAAATTTGCACTCTATTGTTTAAGAATGTCTATATATTTTACTGAAGATTCCTTCTTCTGTAAGAGTAGTATGAGAAGCGTTCGGTCTGTCAGTATACAAGAAACAGCTGTTAAGAACTCCAATTTTATTCTCTTCCTTTTGGAAAAAGAGTAGGAAGTGATCAGATTCTTCAGCAATCTGCTTTGTATTAAACATCAAGTTCAGGAGGTCCCAGGGGTGCTGTTAGATGTACTGTGATAATGGCTGCTGTGCCACTGGAAATAGCAGTTGGTGAAGCTGCAGCGTGTACGCGGTAATGTGAATGTTCCTCTTTGTGTGACTGCTGCACATTCATACCCGTGCGTGAGCATTTTTCAAATCTCTGCTTGTCCTTTGATCGTACCGCTTTCACGGATAGTTTGTGAATCACACAAGATCATTTGTAGGAGCTGGGAAGGCTTAGTTTAGAAAACACAAAAGAAAAAGGAGCACCATCACCTGTGCCACTCTCACCACCCGCCCCCCCCAAAAAAAAATCAAAACCAGATGCGAACCAAAACAAAACCACCAAGAAACAAGTAAATGATTAGCTAATGAAGTAAACAAAGATGTTTGCTTGAATAAGTCATTGCTCTGTCTATTTGTTAAACTGATTGACAGAGGAAATGAAAGTGATATACTAGAGTTGCAGCTTTCCTCCTACCTCTGATATCTTGCAGTACTCTGCTTTGCATTAGATCAGGATGGATTGTAATGTTGTCTTTGCAAACTCTGTAATTCTTTGCAAAGTTGCTGAGGTTGTTGCCTGGACTTAAACAAATTAGGATACAGCAAGTGATAAGAAATTGTGTAGCCCCACCTGTCTGTTTTTTCAATTAAAAAAAAAACCTGATGACTAGGCAAACAGCTCATGCTAGTATACATTCGCAGCTATTTTTTAAATGGAAAATTAATTTATGCTAATTGTTCTGTTACAAGATAGGCCAAGCTAGTTGTTTGTTTTACTGTAGAACACACCATTTCTTGTTCTATGAACTTATGTGTACGTTTTCTTTGTCATCCAGGATTACACCATTAAATTAAGAAGAATGTCCCACCAGTGATACTTTTGCTCAATGTTGCTTTGAGTTCCTAAACTGTGGCAAAAATAGCAAGTATTTAAGATCCATAGAAATGCTTTTCCTAAGCAGCATGGGGATGCTTTCTGACATGGACAGAGATTAAACATTCATTTTCAGATGCACCCTTGAAGATGGGAGAAAATTGAGAAGGAAGTATAGGTGTAAAGTGTAGTTCCATTGGCCTAGGTGAAGGACAGTTTTCCTACCCAATTTCTATTGCATGTGTATTTTTTGCAGTTCTGTAAAGCCTTTCACTGAAGAAAAAACATCTGACCTTTTAATAAGTGGATACTGACCAGCAGTGTGTGAAGTTTATCAAGGGCTTTTATGATAATCAGACATAAATTTTCATACTTGTTAAGTATAAAATGAAAGAGCATCAATCCATTTAAATCTGTCAGATATTTTTCTAAGTATTCTGAGTGTTTAGAAAGACAAAGTTGTTTCTAGACAACTTTATCATGCCTCATTTCAAGACAACTTTGCCTAGGTGTAAAGAATTCTTTTGGATTTTGCAAAAAATCCCTGAATTGGCCCCAGGCTGAGAATGGAAGCACCTGGCTTGGTTTCACAGAGAACAAGTGAATACCAAAAGGCTCCCAAGTCTTCAGTAGTGTTCCATAAATGAGAAATAAACTTGTAGGTAGATCATAAGTAATTTGACATACTGACTTGCTGTCTGATTGAGACCTACTGAAAAGAAAGTCTTGCAGATCCTTTCTTCTTCCAGCTCATTTTTTAATTGATCCAGGATCCCTTGTTTTCTGTCCATTCTCAGGGCCATGTCACTGCTGCAGGAAACCTTTTACTTCTCAGAGCAGTGTCCCAACACTGACAAAACAGAACATTGCCTGCCTTCTTTTCCCTTCTTATCAACAGCCCCATCGGCTCTGCAGAAGTTTCTCCCAGTCAGACATGCTCAGTTTCCTTCAGAAAAGAGGTGTTTTCTTTCTACCACTAGGAATGTCAGCCAAGCAAAAAGAGATGGGAACAAGGTAAAAAGATGGCTGCACTGTTGCATTGTTTTGAATAATATATAGCTAATCAAACACTTCTAAATTTTGCATTGGATATGAAACAAATTTATATTGCACCAAATTTTACCTAGATGTGGAGAACATGTTATTGTTTCTTACCTGGCTGTCTTTATCATTCATCTACTGTTCTTGGTGGTGGTGTTCAAAATCCTTTGGCAACTTCCTTAGCCTGCTGTGTTCTGAGAACAGCATGTTTTACAGTAGTAGTGTGACCTTGTTTCATTTTTCTATGCCGTGCATATCTTCTTCAAATAGAGACCATCACAATCATTACAGTGTACTATCTGGTGCAGCATTTCTGGAAAGAGTCAGCGATTTTAGTCTTATTTCCTATTTAATGACCATTTTGTATGCCACCTAATTTGTCAGGTTTTTTTTCCCATCTGCAGTTGGATTTGTTTACCTTCATATGCTTTACAAATGTGTCATTATCTTATTGTAATCATTAATGGAATAGTTAACCTATAACTGATTTTTTCTTCAGAGTATCTGAGGTTTTCATACTGGTTTCTTCTAGATACAATTCATAATCGCAGGACCGCTGAACAGTTTGGGTTGAAAAGGGACCTTAAGATCACCTAATTCCAGCCTTCCACTAGACCAGTTTGCTCTGATCCGATTGGTCTTGAATACTTCCAGGGATGGGACATCCACAACTGGAAAAAAAAGTTGATACATTTCTTTAAAAAGTAGATAAACATGGTGCTTCTTCTCTTAATCTGCACAAGCTGCAGATGAGATGTGGTATCACTCCATAATCCGTCCTCTCAGTTGGGCTGGTTTGGTGGTCTTGTGCACCGTAATGGGATTGCACCAGCAGTGGCTGTATAGCAGAATCTACAAGCAGCAGGCAAACCAAGTCTCAGTGCTGGTAACTCCGGTTCTAGCATATATATTCTGTGCTGCACATCTTAGTATTGCTCATGTTTTCTTGGTATGGCAACTGTCTGATGAGTATAATTAGTGAACTGAATTTGAAGTTATAAACATTGTATCATTGAAGGGAGTTTTCATTTTCAGGTAACAGGGTTACCTTTGAGGTGTCTCTGGCAGTTGAAGTGGCTGTAACAGCCCCTGACAGCCTGCCTTGCTCGGTTCTTTCCCTAGAGCAACAGCTGTTATGCTGCTGTCATCCTCAATGAAGGGGCAGGTTTTTTGTGCTGATTGAGGACCTGTTTTCGCAAAGAAAATGCACTAAAAATCTGAAAGCTGTTTGTCTCTCTTCTGCACCTGGTGTTTTAGACTTCCACTGTGTAAATCGCAACCTTTTTTGCTGTGTCATTTTTTTTTCCTCCAAAGGCTTAGCCTTTTGAATTTGAATAATAAAAATCATAGAACCAATTTGCCAGTGTCAGAAAAAAATTGTAAACTCTACAGAATATCTGTATTCCATATATGTCACCTCTAATTGCATAAATTAAAATGAGCATTACTACTGGTAGTTGTACTAGTAAAACAGTCATTTTGCTATAGTTAAATTACTATTTTGAATAATTGAGAGTTGTGTTATCTTTCAAGTTCGCTCTTTGGGGGGATATTAATGCTGTATTTAAAGAGTAGTACCTATAACAACTACTATAGATTCACAGCCAGCTTCTCTGCAGTTTCAGAGAGTAGGTTAGAAGAAGGCATCAGTGTACTTTCAAGTTTCAATGAAAAACCTATGCTCCTCCTGTTTCAAAAAGGAACAAAAATAATCTAAGGAACTCCAAACCTATATCTAATCCTTACATTATCCTTGGAGATTACAGTGAAAGGCTAATTTTCAGCTGGCCTTCATAATTTTTCCAAGATATCCTACATTCTTCATAAATAATACAGAAACACTCCCTGATTTCTGTGTAGAGTTACTCCCTGCCTATGATAGTTGTACTTTGGTTTTGGTTTTTTTTCATAGCACAAACCTATGATCCTTGTGAAGTAACAGAGATGCAGTGAAATCTGTGAGCAACTGGAAATTCTGAGTTCATTTGTACTTTCCAGGTACTACTTTTACAGCTAGACTAGTGCTTTTGTAACTTATTTAAATTATGGTTCATAGTTTATTTGGGCAATGTGTTAGTGATGAGAAAGCTTTTCTACCTGATCTGGAGATGGTACTGTCCTAATATGACTTCATGGAGCCTCTAACTGGATAAAGAAAATGCAATCACTTTATTAGATCAACAGAATTTCAACTGTGATGAAGTTTTGAGAAAAAGGAAAAAAGCCTCTCTCACCCAAAGCATTCAAGTAGTTGAAAATGTTGGCGTAAATAACTGCTAGAGGACAAAATGCATGATATACTAGAGCCATCAAAGAATGGACATCTGAACAGATGAGGAGAAAGAGTAAATGTCACTGAAATAGAACAGATAATGGCTTTTTGCTGCTGCATAAAGGCTGAGGCCACAAGGTGAATCAGAAGAAATTTCAAAACAGGCAGCATTGATCCCGTGATAACAGTCCCATTACCATGATTTCATTTCTATGACACTGCTTGATAGATACAGATGCAATCATTTAATTTCCCATTTGCTGGTGCAACAGAGGAGTGTTTCCTTAATGTGTGCACAGTATCCCTTTCCTTGCACAGTCAAAGCTCCCACTCCTATCTCTATACCAAGGATAACACAGCAGGACACAGCCTGATGAAAGAATCAATCTGTATTTTGCTTTGAGGCAACCATGTGTAATTGTGTGTTGTATTTTTATTGCATATTTTTGCAGCCAACCTAGATGCTTCCTGAAGTTTCATAATACTTAAGTTGTACTGTTAGTAAATTATGGATGTTCATCTACCAGTATGACAAGTCATAAATACTGAAACTGCTAAGAAATATAGTGCAGTCATTTTGTCAAAGCCAAACCCAAAAAGGAATGAAGAAACAGTTTTCAAAGGGAGGAAGCAAGTTAAACCAGAGAATTCACACCAAGGTATTCACTTCATTAAAAAACATTGTGTTTGGGGGATATTTTATTTTTAGATTTTATCTTCAGAAGTCCAAAAGTAAGTATTATCTTTCTAAGAAATGTTATTGTTCATCACGAAAGCAATAATTAAACATCTTACAAACATTTTAATGAAATGTGGATTGTGTATGTGTTAATGTTTTTTTGTGGAGTGAGTAATGATTATATAGCTGTGATTGTTTAATGATGTAAGTAGGGAAATGCCTGTAAGGAATCTATATTTTTATTAGAGCAGCTGATATAGTTGGAGGAGGGAGTCAGACAAGATTTCTGGCACACAAACCCTTTTTCCTGCATATGTTTCTTCTGTCACTCAGAAGTGTGGTTCGGAGACTAAAAAATATGCCATACATCTTTGCCAAAGTTAGTTTTTCTTTAAATTTCATTTCTCTAGATTTTAAAAATATTTCAACTTCTGAAGATGTTCAAAATATTAAAAAAACCTTTTCAGTCTTAAAATAATTTTATTTCATATTTTGCCTTATTAAAATGAAAATGTAAATATTATTTATATATATATATACACTGCATTTGTGCAATTATTCTGGAGATCCTGTTCATGTAGTAGTATTTCTTGAATATGTTTCTCCAGACAGTCTTGCTGGTACTGCACTGGAACAGGACTAGGAGAAAGAGACTACCTATTTTGCCTTAGTATAACTCAGNATGAATAAAATTTATAATATTTATAAAATTTATAAATAAAAAAGGCATTAGACAATTAGAATTCTATATTTTTTCTCTTTTTTTCCCTTGCAGTGGGGAAATGCTTAATTGTTGCATCAAAGGTATTGTCTGGATTAATTAGTTAGTGATTATTCAGTTCTATAAAGACTATTATTGATAGTAGCCAAGCATAAGACTGAAGTTATTTAGCATTTCTGTTTGCTAGAACATTTACAGAGAGAATTTATTGTGAGCACATATGGTCACTGAATTAGTTCTCATTCATTCTGGACAAACCAGTCAATGAATGGAAGATTAAGGAATTTGATGTGTCAGAAATTTTGTTGACGCTTTCACACAGGAAAGTTGAAGCTAAATCAGTCTGGATTTTGATGTCCATCTGTTCTGGACGTTTGGCATCTCAAGGACTATCTGCATCTCAATATATTACTGGAGTTCTTGTAAAAGAGAAGGCATTTTTGCTGTTCAGGAAATGCTTACACCATGGTTTTAATTTCATGTGAGGCTTCACTTGCTCTTGTCTTTTTGCACATCCTTGATATCGAAACTTTACTTTTTTTATACAAATGCCAATCTGACCTCAAAAATAAATATGATATCGTGAAGATAGTCTGCATTATTTTGTCACTGAATAAACCATCTCTGTTTACTTTATACATATGTATATAAACCACTGACCAAACATTAATTGCAATGTCATTGGCACCTTTATGCCACCATCTTCCCCCCCTGCTTTTTTCTTTTTTTTTTCCCCTTTTCTCCTCTACATTTTTGTATCTTATTAGAAAGAAAATTTCCTTTTATTCCACCTTTCTCAAATCTTTTTCTTGAATAGGACTCCTTCCGTCACTACAGATCCTTAATAATTAGGGGGCATTTACAGATGCCCAAACCAAAGCAAAAACAGTGAGGTTTTTTCCATAAGTTATTCTGACTGCCCTCAGTTCTTCCAATTTTTATCTTTTCCCTGCATCTGTGTCAAGTGCCCTAATCCCATTCAAGACTGTGTATGGTCACAGAAATTTTACTCCCATTTAATTATCACCCTCCACAATCTCATTAGTGACAGTGTGAGTGAAGTGGGAACAAACCTCCTTGCCTTGCAGCTATGCCCATTGCCTATGGTCACTTGCATGGAAGAGCATTTGAGGTTTGGCCCAATCTGAGATAGCTGAATTATTGATGCCTGCTGAAATTATCAGTGGTGAAGTTTGTTTTTCTCCCTGTTCAATAACAGACATTTTACTTAAAAGCTGGTTAAGATTCGTCATATAATTGCTACATATTAAAGAAAGGCTGTAACAAGAAAATGAAATTAAAACAAAGCGTCTCTTTTTAGCTCCTATTATAATCAAGAAACTTTCTTTTAGTTGAGCTAAAGATTATTATGGCCTTCTACAGTAAACATGCTACCTACAAAAAATCTATTTCAGATTCACTTTTCATTGAAACTGAATTCTTAGTGTTTTGTCATATTCACTTTTGGAATTCAGTAATAACAACCTCAAAACTAATTCATTGTAGATTTTAGGAGGGGAAAATCTGAAATACTTTAGCTGAATCTACCACAACAAATCAATTAAAAAGACATGTAGCATCAATTTTCCTTCAATTGAAATCTTTTAAAAGATATAGCCAAAGATTATGTTAAATTCATGTTCTCTGTTTTTCTTCTGGTGGAATCCTGAATTTATCCTACATCTAACTGAAATTTTTAATAAGTTCTAAGGCATTTTTCTCAAGACCATCCTGTCCTAAAATGCCTTTTCATCTTTATTGCTATGGCATTTCAGGGGCTGATATTAGGTCCTTTTGCAGAAGTAACTAGAGCACATTTATAAAAGGTGCTTTATACAGATAAGAGCAGTGTATAGGGTTGAATTGGGTATACATTTTCAAAAACATTGTTTCTGTTTTCTAGAAATAAAAAGTAATATTAATTATTTGCAGCATACTCATAAGAAAAATCACTGAATTCCCAGATAGTGTTTCAGAAAAATCCTGTTACCATTTTCATAGAAACATAGAAGTCGTGTACCTGTTGCTTTGCATAAAATGTGTGATT
This sequence comes from Ploceus nigricollis, assembly GCA_013399945.1. Classification (NCBI taxonomy): domain Eukaryota; kingdom Metazoa; phylum Chordata; class Aves; order Passeriformes; family Ploceidae; genus Ploceus; species Ploceus nigricollis. Next base: position 2,916,328 of record VXBC01005897.1, on the reverse strand, counting down.
ATTTTCACTAATATTAATGGCAATTATAAAGAGCAAACACCTACATTACCTGGAGATAAGACTCTAAACATAAAGCAGGACTTGCAGGCTTAGAGTTAATGAAGTGTGTACATCTGTATGTTGCACAGCATAAGCTGAATGTGATAAAGAACTTGCTGAGGTTTCATCTCATCAACAGAAGAATTTTTGGAAGGAGATGAAGCTTTGAACTAATATCAGAGTATGTTTTGCATGCTTTAATAGAGAGGGTTAAAGAAAAAAAAAACAACCATGAAAAGAAAGTTAAAATATTTCTGAGGTACAGAAATAGAAATACACCAAAGGTATTTCTGGTTTTAATGACTTTCAGTATATTTTCTGCCTGATTTTTAAGACTGATGCTGTGTTTTAGCAGATGACAAGCAAAACAGATATTTTGCAGAGCATTATTACAGAAAAGAATGAAAAATATACTGCCAGGACTGCTATAATTCGAGATAACTCTTCTATATGAGATTTAATTTTTCCCCTGACCCCCTAGCCTCATATGCTGCTCAAATACATAATAAATGGAAGGAAGGAAAAATCACCAAATTCATGGTATCTCAGTAGCAAAGCTGTTTGAACGTCTAGGCCATTGTTTCATGAAAACAAATATAGTGGGGAAATAGGCAATAATTTTCTCATAACTGCAATATTTCAGAGAACTGGTAATGCTTAATTTGTTTTGCCTGTTTTATGACAGAATCTGAGGACAAAGAAGTCACAGTCAAACTGGTAGAGAAATCAGTCTTAAGGCAGACACAGTGGCAAGACTGCACATGGATGCTAAGGGTGAAAGTCATTGGAATGAAACCTGCAGCTCTTCAAGCTCGCTGTGTTTTATTTGTAGTAGTCTCTGAGAAGAATTTGTAATGTTTTTCTGTTGTTTTAGTAGTGTTAATGAAATAATAAAAAGAATTAACTCAAGTAAAGGATTAAATTTTTAAACAGTGCAAGAAATTTTTTCCACTAGTCATCATAGTACTAGTATTTAACATACATAGTATTTAACAAGGATATATAAAATAATTTTTATGCTGAATGTGTTGTACTAGGACTTGATTAGGATGCAAAATAAGATCCCTGTTCTGCAGATATTTTTCCTTTTATAATGTGACCTGTTGCACTTGTTACGAGCTCAGGTTGACGGGTTCCTTTTTTTTAATTGATTCCAGGTTTTTAAGTTATTATTTATATAGGATGTGCTAAATGGATGTAGATGCAAATCCAACTAAGTAATGAGGCATGCATATATTCTTCTTAATAATCTATATTTAAGATCTCCTTTCCTTCATGAAGGCTGTATTGCTATTTATAGTGGGGTTGAAAACCTATGAATATTCATGATATCTAATATGTCTTATATCTGATTATTGTGAAAGAAGTACAGTTCCCATAAATAAATATTTAAATAAGCAGATGAACTGCAGTAGAAGTATAATGCATATCTGTGTTCTCCAAATAACAGTGAAGCAGGCACTTCTAGTGAAAGATAAACCTCTGAACAAAACTTCTGTTTTTACACATCTCTTATTTTCTGAACAGGATTATGATTATGACGTGTCTAATTAAAATGTGAATATAGAAAAGTAGTCTAGAAACACATAAACAGAAAGAACACAGATATTTCCTGAAAAGCCCTAAACTTGTTTTTTTAAAAATCTATATTCACCGTGATCTCTATTATGCTTCGAGCTGCATCACAGTTTATATCATAAAGTGGACTTACATGTATTTTTCATACCTTAATAGGCCCTAAATGCAAATATTCAAGACTGAGTGGGAGACGATCTCTGGGACCATAAACTGAAAGCAGATGAATGTTTTGAAGTGTAGTCACAAATAAAAATAAAAGAAACTACCTATATGGTTCTCCCATTCCAAAGTAGTATAGAAAGCCATTTAGGAACAATTTAAACTGACAATTTGTAAACAAAAATTCAAACATTGAAAAGAAAAATGGATCTTGAAAAGCTGAATAAAGCAATTATGTTCTTGTTGGTGTTCTGACTACTTAGGCTGCACTACAAATTCAACTTAAGTGTAGTTCCTATAGATGCTTTCAGATCAAACAAACCTGAACTAATGGAAACTGCAAGTTACTTTCAAAATCCTTTCAGTGATAACCATGCACACCACACTTAAAATGGAAAAAATTTCTCTCCTTCTCAGTACTTACTTAAAAGGAGTGTTTGGAAAAAACTTATGGCTTGGTTTTTTACTTCCAGTGACCTAAGCAGAGCTACATGCCTTTTTGCTCTAATGACTGCAGAATGAAGTGTTACAATAACTTTATTGGAACAGTTTACAGTAACACTTTTTGGGTTTTTGGTTTGGTTTGGTTTGGGTTTTGTTTTTGTTTTTGTTTTAGGGAAGGAAGCCAAGTTTTTTGCTTTGTTTCTTGCCCATTAAGTCTTGTGAATGAGATTATCACCAGGGATGCCCATGTGTGAATTCTCACAAATGGTTTATTGAGGAGGAGCAATTTTATTGTTATTTGTGTTGAGTTTGGGCTGTAATGCTCCTTAACATTCTGTTGCACATTTCTGCTGACGGTGATAAGAGGAAACAAGAGAGTCTGGGGATAGATGCCCACCAAACATCTGGCTTGGCATCTCCTGTGATGACTGTGCTCTTCCAATATCCGTTTCCCTCTGGGAAGCAAAGTGCTCCTTTCTCAGCTTGGGAAGTTAGGGTGCTTGTAGGACATTTGCTAAGAGTCCTCCTGTCTCTATCTCATTTGACCCAAGACTTTGTGAGCCTCAAGCAGACACCTTCTCTGCAACTACCAGTTCAGAGTGCTTAGTGCACATCCTGAGCAAAAGCCCTGGATATGTGCAAAAATAAATTTAATGAGTTAGTTCTTGGAAAAATCCTTGCTACTGCTGGTCAGATTGGGCTATTGGCTGATGTGACATCTACTTGACTCTTCTTTTACTGTTAGATTGACACAATTTACCTAGCATCAACTTAATTACTTCTGCCAAATATAATAAACAAAGAAATAATCAGAAAAACTAGTACAGTGGGATCCTATTTTAGGAAAACAAAAATTTCTTTATATTCAGAGTAGCTAAAGGACTTGTTTGTTAGTTTGAGAGAAAAATTTCAGACAGGTTTTATGAGAAAAGTATTATGCAATGGAAGAAGTGATCACTGAACTTCTGATGCCAATAAAAGCATTAGTTTCTTTGTTCATCTCTCCTGCTCTGTTGCTGCTCTCTGCATTGTACCAACTTTTTTTTGCTAATATGAAAAGCAACACTTTTTAGATTTTATGTCTGGCTTTGTTTTGTTAATGGTTAAGTCTAGGTCCTTGATATCTCCAAGGTGGTTCAGCAAACATATTTCAGGATCATATGAAATTAGAGTCACTGCCTTGTGTGTTCTCTGAAAATATTCCAAATAGGATTCACTCATCTGACCTTTAACAAGTACCCCAACCTAGTCCTCTAGGCAGCAACATATTGTCCTTTTTGGGTACAGAGGGAGTCCAGAGGTCAGGATTAAAAGGGATGCCTCTCTAGGAGAGTTTAATTTAAGATCAATCTCTTATTTTTCTTCAGTACTCGCTCTTTCCTGATGAATCTGACTTGTAGTGTAAAATACTGACATGTAGGGGTTAAGGGCAGTTCATTTTTATTCATGGAGGTGCTCTTAGGAATCAGGCTGCTCTCCTACATTTGAGGTCTCAGTAAGGCAACTGTTTGAAGGACCCCATCCTTCCCTGCAGACTGTGTCTTCACACTTACGTGTATTGTTATTGTTAACAGCAGAAATCTAATTGTTCTTTTAGCTATGGTCCCCAAGGGCTTCTATTGCTGTAACATCACTCTAGTTACTTTTTAACATTCAATTGTTAGTTGCCTCTCTTATTTGTGCAACTCTTTTTTCTCACCACAACTTGCCTTTTCTACTCCCTGTTTCCTTACATTTGTTTAAAACATGGCCACAGTATTTTGTCTTTTTTTTTGTCTTTTTTTGTCTTTTTTTTTTTACTTTTTTTGTCTTTTTTAATGCGCTTGCATTAAAAAAGTAATATTAAAGGGTCTTAAACATAAATGCAAAAAAAAAAAAAAAGAAACCAGTTAGAATATCTTTCTTCTCTTGCTCAGTTTTTTTTTTTTTCTTTTTTACCACTTGATTCTGTGGTTCTTTTAATGTATGATTTTCTTCTTGCTTTTTAAAGATAAATGCAGCTGTCTAATAGACTATGTTGTCTTCTCTTAGTAATTTAATTGGTATTATACCTCCTTGACCCAGAAGAACAAGGGCACTTTTTCTAAAGCAAGCAAATTATATACTTCAGGTTGTGTAGCAACATGAGCATTGCTGATGAGCAACTCCTTTAAAGCAGTTCTGCAGAAAGCACTTTGAAATTACAATATACTGGGATAATAAAATCTACATTTTTTAGCATGTTATTCTTATGTTGCTGTTAACAAAGCAAATCTAATCCCATTTTTAAAGTCATTGTATAAAATTTTCTATTATTAAATATAGATCTATAATTTCCAAAATCCTGCAATAAAAGTAATTATTATTAATCTGTTATTTCCATTATTTAAAATCTTTGAGTATATTAAGAAAGTGCAAGATAAAACAAGATAATAATAATAATAAAAAAAGACAATTAAGTTTAGGGACAAAGATAGCTGCATAGAACATTTTATAGAAATTATCAAGCAAAAGCTCTAAACATGTGCAATTGGGAGTGGAAATTAATGTAAATTGCTGCTTCTTATTTATGGAACAAAAGCAATGTTGGTTAATCCCAAAATTTTGAGGTGGCTTAGCAGCAGCGTGAGAGTTCAAGCCATCTCTTAAATTCCATGGGGATCAGGGCAGTAATTAAAGTCGCCTTCCATCCCTCTGAGGTCTAACCATTAATTCCTTTTTCATTCTAGCAAAGGTTCTCCTTCATGTTGCTTGTAGCCAAAGACCAGCAAAGCTTATGGTCTCTGTAACCAGGGCACGGGATGTGGGAAAACAAGGGCTTTGGCAACAGGAATAAATTGCCTGCCAGCATGGGACTGTAATTGCAGCACAAAGCTAGACAAAGCTCACCTTCTCTCTGCCCAGCAGAGAGTCATTTGCAATGCTTCGTGTCAACTAGCACAGGCATGGAAGAAGATGTCAGCTTCACCTTTGTTAATTAGGTGCTGAAGGCTAAAAATATTCTCTTTGTATGCGATGGGAAGACAAGATAAGGTACACATTCTGACTCCCACGTGCTGCAAAACTAGTAAGGTTGCATTTGCTGAATGGCAATTGAGTTAAAAGTGGGAAAATTTATCTTCAATGCAGGCTTCAGGAAGGAAAGCCGGAAAGAACCGTGCATTTTACTTGCATACAGAAAATTTCACCTCCCACACAATGAGCTTTAATGGCTGCAGCGTGTCCTGGTCCAAACCTACAGATGGGGTCATAGGGTTCTCTTTAGCTCTCTCCAGCTGCACACCATTGAGAGAGATGAATAATACCACAAAGGAAGGAGAGCTATAGTTCTCTTAGCAAAGGCTTTCTGTCACCTTTTGAAACTATGTGTTCTTGTAGCAATTCAGAGACACTTGAAGCTGGGAAATGGTATGTGTATTTTGGAAGGAATTAAATTTTCTAAAGATGTATAGCATTAGGCAGCTAGCAAAAACTCCCATATTTCAGATTTTTAGAAAAGACCAAAATAATTGTGCCATGGAAAGTCACTGGCAGAAACACATTTAGCACTTTCTATTCTTGCTGATTTTTGTCTAGTTTAAAACCATCTCAGCTACTCTGTATTGAAAAGCACTACTATGGTTTAAACTTGAATGTTGCTTTATTTGCATTCTATTCAAAAATAGCCTAAATCAAAAACAGCGGAGAAAATACTGTACAGAGTAATTTGAAAAAACCAAAACCCAAGCCTCCTTCCCCCACTTCTCTCAGGTTATTGATTCCTGTGGGAGACTTAAGCAAAGTTATGAAAAATTTAATGTGTTGATGGTGATCTTTTCTCTTTTCTGACACTAGCTGTCTGGTTACATCAGTGTAGCTACTCTGTCAGAAGGATGCTGAAGTATGTGATCTTTCAGGTCAGCTTTCCAGCAGATAAGTGATGACGTTAACTTCACACGGTCCTTTTCTTTAATATTATAAAACATTAATATTTTATTTACACACAAGCATCTGTGTTTGACCAGAGGTAGCCCATTAGGATGCAAGGCAATAGCATCATCTAATACACCCTCATTATGTTAAATAGTCATGGACACTAAAGCTAATAATAAATTCTGGTTTTGATATATCTCTTCCATGCAGGACAGCATATAACCCAGCTAAAAACCAGCACATGCTTTCACTTCAAGCAAATCAATCTAGTTATATTCATATGGTGTCACATCTCAGATCAAATATTACAGACCAGCATCTACAGGTTGTGTTTTTCATGGGAATGGCTGCTATATTCAATCCCTGATGTATTTTCTACCTTTAACACTTAGTAAAGAAAAATCTCCTGAGAGAAATATGCTTTTCAGGCATAGAAGTAGAAGAGTTATTTGAAACTCTTGGATTGGATTTATGCTGATGCTGATTCTGTTGTTGGTTTTGTTTTGTTTTGTAAGGCTTTTTTTCAAAGGCGTGGTAGGGTCCAGAGTTGGATGGATTAGCACAGGAAGTTCCAAAGTTTACATCTAAATAGGAAATGAAAAGCAAATGTAATCAGATATCAAAGGTTTCAGATTAGAGGAAAAGCTCTCTCTTAGGGCTTGGCATTGGTTTATTTGTGTGAATTGCTGTTTCTGTCTGTTTTCATTAACATCTTGAGTGACTTAAAAAAAAATCTCTATCTTGTCCCTGTATTTAACTAAACAGATTTGTTTTTTTCCTACATCACTACGAGTTCAAACTGTAAGGTACCTGAATCTACCTGTGATGACAAGTACTAAATACGTTCTAAACACTTTTCCAGTATTGATAGTTCCACCTTTTTATTCTCTGAATAAAAAATGCATTTGACAGCATCTTTAGCTGATTTTGTTGTCAGTGATGGTCACCCATATATATGATAGTAGGATTAAGCCCTTCAAAGTGCCTGTACAAGGTTTTCTGATTGTTTGTAACTTTCAGCATCCATTAGAGATATATTCAGTTGCACAGTCAACATTTTTTTGCTACATCACCTATATGTCCTTGTGTCATAGAGTCCTTCATACATAATAATTAAATATTTTCCTTGCTGGTAATCTAAATACTTGCTCTCTTTTCACTCAAACCTTCTTTGACTAGGTGATTTTTTACAACAAAAATAAGAATTTATTTAAAATTTTAAAAGAGATCTGTAGTTATGAGGAAGAAAACAGCATTACAAAAAATAAAAAAAGACCATGTTTTATTTAGAAGATTTTCTTATATACAGATTTATAATAGTACTTAGGGCTTAAAATGAGTCCTTCAAGAACCAGAGAAACTTAGTTTAAGTTATCTAGGAAGTGGAAGCAATATTAATAAAGGGGTTGCTGTTAGTAAAAGGCTAAAGTGAGGATGCACAATGCCTTCTCATTTATTCAACACACAGAGAGAAAGGAAAAAAGGTGCTAGAAGGATTTAGAGATCTTTCAAGATGACAATAGATTTTCCAGTAATTGGAGGTACATGAATTATAAAAAATTCATATACTTCATAAGATGATGAATGAAGGATTGTAGTTGAACAAAAGGATGCATATCATAGGAAAAGAGTATAGATTTGCACTCAATATCCAAAACAAAGCAGACAAAAGAGAAAGGAGCAGGAATCTGATGGAGAGGGAGAGTGTTCTATTCATATTGAAAGTTTGGTATATAGGCTAAGTTATTACCCAATACAGTAAAGAAAGCCCTGGCAGGTTTATCAAGGAGTGTTCAACTTCAATGTAAAATTTATCTTTTGGAGTCAGAGTGCAGCACCACCAGATTTTTTAAAATTTCATTTTATTTTTTTAATAGGTGCTTGAAACTAGATCTTACAGAGAATTGTTTAGAGGTGTATGGCCACTGAGAAAAGTCTGCTGGCTGGGTGAGTTTCATAAAGAGAATTGTGTGACAGAAAACTGTATCAACTAGAAAGCAAGTCAGTAAACTGAGATTTGTGATGAGATGAAAAAGACAATCAGTCAAGGATACCTGGATGAAGAAGAGTACAAGTGCAAATGAAGAGGAGTTAATGAAATTGATCACCTGTCACTCAGAAAGAGTAGTGATAATTAAACTATTGTCATGAAATCTGATTTATCACAGTGGCAAATCTCAGAGCAGTTATGTGTAGTGATCAAAATAATAGTTAACAAAAGTAATGTTTACCTTTAGGAAATGATTGCCATAAATTATATAATGTCCCTCTTGCTGCTTGCATGTCCTATATCCCATCATGCCAACATCCTTACATTGTGTCTCTAATAGTGGCTGGCACAACCTCGAGAAAGAAGGACAAGGTTGATTTATCATGTTCTGATACTGTTCTAGGACCATATATCTGTATTTTCTGTTTGCTGGCAATGAATGTGTTGCTAGTTGCTAGTCTTAGTTACAGAAGATTATTAGAAGAAGTAGACAGAAGATTACAGAAGATCTGCATCCAGCAGATGACACAAAGTAGATTTTATACAGCTCTCCCAGGTGACTGTCCCCATTGCACTTGTTGTTACTAAAAGAAATCATGCATATGGAATTTGTACACTGCTGGAAGACCTCTGAGAGGATGTGTTCTTCTCCTGAGGAAGGCATCATCTTGTTTCCTAGCCTGTGGGAATCACTCTGCCCTGGCATATTCCCTCAGCCTTGGTTCCACCTCAGGAGAAAGCATTTCAAGTGCATTTCAAGATGCAGCTAAGTCCATACCACAGGACTGAAATCCAGATGTAACGCAATGCATTTCTGTCACTGAGCAAGAGAACAGGATGGTTCTAGTGCACTAAGTGGGTTATGTAGATGCAACCTGTGCATCCCTCCTGCACCACCACTTTCTTTGTATTTTTGCCAGACCTGCCAGACAGATTAAGCTCAGATTAAATTTTGGCTTTAGAAAATTTTACAATTGCCCACAGAATGCAAGTTTTATTATTTTTCTGACAGGCCAATTCCCAGTTTTACATCGTGTATCTGTAATATGCCGTATTCTACTTTTTCTACATTTTGCCATAAAAGTCCATCCAGTGAAGTGTCAACACAAGATGAAGGACAGATTTATTCTTGGTACACTAAACCAGATTGTATCTACAGAGATATGTGGATAAGGGGTGGATTCTCTTTGGCACGTGCAATATTTAGATCAGGATAGCTATGAAAAGCAACTTGAGCATATAAACATTTTATCTATGATAATTTCCATCTATGGCATGACACAGTTTTCCAAAAAAGCAATACATATTACCAAAGTCTTAAGTATGTAACTGTCCTCATTCATTTCTTGGATGAAATCATTTAAAGTATGTGTATTTATGGTGACTGTTACACCTTTTCCAGGGCATAATTCCTATTTTGAAAGTAGCACTGGGCAGAGGCAGAATCTCTTAGGCATATATATATTTAATCTGGGGAGTAAGTTCATTTGTATCAGGTTTATTTTTCCCCAGCGTGTCTATCCACCATCAGTGATTTGTTTAATGAATGCATTTTAGCTGTTGCTTACAAATCTCACAGGATTAGAGTTCTTTAAAATATTAATGTCATTAGCTGCCACTGGAAATCTCAGTGTAATTCTGAATAAGATAGTTGTACCAAGGTGTTCAGTGTTCTTTTCAGTCATATATATTTTTCCTCAATATGCATTTTAAAGGGAGTTTGACTTCTCCTATGTACACATGAGAAGCTTGATGACTTTCTCCTCAACAGAGTAACCTTCCTTAAGACAAAAGATAGTAAATGCTGCTTGCAATTACCCCTCTATGGATTATGCCTTATTCATGTGTCCTTTCTATCAGAGTCTTTGGGGTTTTTTGCTCTGTGGAGCAAAAATTATTCTTGATCTGATATTTTATGGTTTTTAATGTGAAGATTTTTTTTTTATATGTAGGCCTTTACAACATTTTTCTCAAACAGTACAACATAACACTGTCCATGATATTCCTATGTTTGGCAGCACACGGCATCATGAGATGATTTGTTTCATTGAAGGATTCCAGTCAGTGTCTTTGAGAACAGTTAAGAGTATCCACACCAAGGAGATTTCTCTTATACAAAGAGATACTTGCACTGACATCTGTGCAGGTTGATACTGTTGATCATCTTCCCAGAGGCTTTATTTTCCAATTCTACTGGGTTTGAAGATAGTTGTCTTTCTTCAAATAAGTAGAATAAAAGGTTGAAAACAGCTGTAGTTGCAAGAAGCAGGAATAATGTCTCTATTAATAAATCTTTAACCATGGGGATAATATTCTGTATCTTTACTTGAGAGGCTGAACCTGTCCAGGGGGTGATTTTTTGAGCTTCACAGATGCCATGATAGGAGTCATTGGGTTTTCTGTCTTTTTCTTGGGGGTTTTTCGGGGGTTTGGTTGATTGTTTGTTTGTTTGTTTTTGTTGTTGGGGTTTTTTTTTTGTGGTTTTCTTTTCTTAGTTGGTTTAGCAAAGAATTTGTGGAGAAACAGGGTTTGCTTTTCTTAACTTTAAAATACCAGATAAGTTTCCATGGCAAATTATGCTCCTTTGACTTAAGAGACTAGACATCCTGGTAGAAGTACTCTTCATGTTCTTTTTGTATCATAGTGTAAGTTCTTCAGAGCTGTAAAGACTAGAAATCTCTCTTCTAACTTCATTCATGGCAGGAAGTAGAGCAGGGAGAAAAAAAAATCAGTATAATTAAAAAAACGCTATTTGCTATGTACAATTCTGTAAAAAAACATTTGACAGTTACCTGTAAACATAGTACTTGACTATGTTGTTCTTTCTCTCTCTCTCTCTCTCTTGCTTTCAATTTATAATATATATAACAAAAGTAGGAGTAACTTTCAGTTTGACTTTTGTGAGAATAATTGATCAGGACTGAATGTAATATTCATAGTTTAGTCCAGCCAGTGCCTTGTTGACCACCTTTAATATTTCCTTTACCAGAGCCAGAGTAGGGTTTAATTTCCAATCTTTGTGCCCACATTACATTTATCACTTATAATTCAGTAATCCGCCAAATTTTATCATCTTGTATTTTTCTTAGATTTTGGATTTGTCACATAAATTTTGTTAGTCATTAGTTGATCTTATTCAGATTGTAATTTCTATTACTTCTGCTTTTGGTTCAAATGATTCGTCCCTTCTGATACTGAAATTATCCTCTGAATGTTGTTCCTGTTGTAATTTTTACCAAAACTGGAGTTCTGAGAGAAGGAACAGAAAATAAGAACAAGAAAGCAAGTGACTCCAGATATTCTCTGTCCTGTCTTTTCTGAGTTAGTGTCTATATTTTGGTGAAGAGGGTTTGAGGAATGGTTTCTGCCATCTAGAGATGTCTTTTGATAATGCACAATCTAATGTATGGTAGTTGCTTAAAGTGCTAAATAGTTTTTTTGCTACAAGACAAAAGAAAATCAAGAGTGAAGAGAAAATCCTTGCTGTAGTCTTCTGAATTCTCATTTTAAAGTCTTAGTTGAAAAATGATATGTTTTTTTAAACTGATCATGTTGTTGATGATGAAGATTACTTGGCATCTGACAAAGTCGATGCACTTGTATGCACTTAATGTTTCATTTATAGATTAATTTGTTTTATTTAATTAGCTATGCTCTTGTATTCATACCCCTGAATCAGTACAATGTAATGTTTATGGAAGTGCATGTGACCTTGGAGATTTACTTCTAGCCATTGTCTTCTCTTCTGAGAATACAAAATCCATATGGTGCTATCCAAAAAGAAAAGTGTTTATGCTGCCTTAATGTCAAATTAGTTGTCATTACATTTGCGTAAAAGGTGAACAGATTGAGGCAAAACTAATTATAATCTATTGCTGCTTATATTCTTTGTGCAAATTGGACATTTACATTTTTTAATAGCAATGCAGAAGATCAAAGTACATCTTTGTCAATTTTGCTTATTATTGCCATCTATGCTGCTGTCATAAACTCTGGTACTGATGGACTGGCTGAAAAAATAGCTAGAGAGCTAATTGCTTGAAATAGGTTCCATGAAACTTATTAGGTGGTGTTGTAGTTACCACATATGAAAACATGAAGAGAGTGCTGTATTAGACCACTTTGTTTTTATTGAAAACTTTGTTTCTTTTAAAGAATAAACACAACCTGAAACTATTTACAAATTTTTAATGAATTTTTAATTTAAAATAATTCATTGAGATAGTGGATAGGTTTTCAAAATGCACTTTAGAAATGATCAAATTTATTCTCAAAAATCTATTTCTAAACTGAATACAATATTTGATTCCTAAGCAGGCAAATTTTGTTTGATGCAAACTGGTTGCTTGAACAAGCACAATTATTTCAAATTGATGTAAAAAAATTTCCTCCTCCTTTTAAACCTACTCAATCAAAACAATATCACTAGAATAGAATTATATTTCATAGGCTATGATGTTCATGGAAGAAATGTTAACATTTAAGAATGCATTTGAACAGTAGTTATAAAATTAATATGAAAATTGGTAGGAACAGAAGGCTGTAGGAGATTGCTAAGGAGGTCTTTACATTCAGTGCTTTACAACAGCAGAGAGGCATCAAGCAGCTACACACATCATGATGGTCCACAAAATGTCCGCCCCTACAAAACTGGCCACAAAGCATTTTCCACTATCTTATATCAATTCCAAGGCTTAAAGGATTGAAGATAGAAATTAAAGCAAAAGCAAAATCAAACCAAACAAAAAAACCCACCCAAACAAACAAACAACACCAACTAGTGTGCCACACTAAAAGAAGTGTAAAGAAGAGAATAAAGGCATTGCTAGTGTCATAACTGCCTCCCTGCATGCCTGCAAGTGTGCTGTCCTCATCATGCTTGGGCTTTGGAGACAGCCACTGACATGACAAATTCCATCTAATCCTCAAATCTGGAGATCAAAGACCCTAATCAAGTGATCTATACATTGACCAGATAACTCTAAGAGCTGAAATCTTGTGCTCTTTGTTTTATATATCTGGTTGACTGACAATCCTGGAGTGCTTGATGCAACTCTCCAATCCCACAGTGTATAACTGAAACAAAAAAATCTCATATTATGAGAATCCTTTCTGATCATACTGGTAATTTTAAATATTTGGTAGAAGCAAAAGGATACAGTGGAGTTCAGTGTACTTCAAGATTCAGATAGGTATTTGTGAATTTTTTTTCTGTTCTTGACTCCTCTCTGGGCAAAAGAAAATTATTTTCATTGACATTTGAAATAATGCATTCAGAAGAGTCCTGGGCCACATTTCTAGGCTCTCAATGTCCATTTGCGGGTCACAGAGCTTGAAAAAGTTAAATTCCTGTTTTCAATTTATCAAAAGTATGGCCCATGGTGACACTGATGACCAAGCTTTTTCAGAGGTCAGTGGCTGACATGCTGATTTTCCCTTGAAAATCTTCTCTTGAGTGTGGCAGTCAGAAAATTCTGGTGATGGTGCATTCCGCAGGATGTACGTGCTGAAGCTTCCAAGCAGAATCAGTTTGAATGTTTTTTACTTTTAACTGGGCTCCATCAGAAGATTTCTAGAGTGTGTTGTGATCACAGATGGTTTCATCAACATTAGTGATGAGTAGACTTGATAACCTGTTTATGTGTGCTTTTGCATTAGGACAACATATTTCTGGAGAGGAGTATGGCTGGACCTCACTGTTTTCAAGAAGCTAAGAAAATTTTCAAGTTGAGCATATTTTGTGTGAACACCAAATAGTCAGCTGCCAAGTAATGACACTTTAACCTGTAAAACATAAATAAGTCTGCAAATAAAAACAGAATATTCTTGGTAATATTAAATAGCTACTATCTTGCTTGAGCTCCGAAAAGCCACATTAATATCTTTTACTTGTAAAATATGTGATTGGATTCATTCTTAATATCTCAAATACAACCTTGTAATTTAAATGGATTTTTTAATGTGTATTAATTTTAATGAATGACTGGGAGGTTTATTGGAGGGAGGTAAAGTAGTGTCTCTGAAGCCTCACTGGTTAATCAAATTGCTATAAATAACCTTTGATAGTCTAAGGCTCTATTCCTAGATGATTTCTCTCATCATTATCCAAGGTGTTAAGAACTGACACCTGCAGAGGTTTACTTTCAGATGCTGGTAAAGGTCATGAACGTAAATCTTCCCCCCACCCTATCCCCCAAAAAATTCCTCTCAGTAGAGGGTGTAACTAGGGTGTAGTATGTCAAATCTTTGCTCTGTGTGCATTCGGCAGTGAAAAGTCGTCGTATTTAGGTTGGCATTCATGGTCCCACTTCGGTATATATTGGTCATGGAAGGAAGACTGAGGGAAAAAGTCTGTGACCTTACTTTGAGGCCTGCTTTGTACTTTCTCTAAATAATCCATCTAAATCCATCTGAATAATTTCACTCCTAGTTTCTATATCCTTTTCTTGGATCATTCTGACAGACTGCAGCCTGGTCCTGTTAGATTATGCATTGTTCTTATCACATTTGTGGCAGTCCATGACTTATTCCTGCTTTGTGTTATATGTTCATGCTTTCTTGAAAATCTAACTAGGCATATTAAATATGTGCGTGCATTTATATGTGCATGTGTGTACATTCACATTTTTGTGCAAGTACAGACTATTGGGAACTTTGGAGGCATTGCAGCAAATTCAGAGTAGGTCAAATTAAGTTATCTTTTGTATTAGTATGACATCAGGGTATTTGATCTTTTGAATTTTGCTAGTTCAGGACCAGAGTCACAAAACTCACTCTCATTTTCCACCTTTTTTTGCTTGTAGTCTTGGCTGAGAAATTGCATATCAAGTGGGATACAGAACAGAAATTACCTGTGCCTACTAGAAATAACAATTTAAAGTTCAAGCTATTTTGTATTGGTGAACAAATATGAGCTGATTATCAGCAAGAAGGCATGTAAAGGCTGTTCTGCATTTTGCACACCATCTTAGTATAAATTGAGGTCTTAATGGTCCACACTTAAAGTTAGAAGACAGTATCATTGTATATAGACAGTTGTATCTGTCTGAATGACAGAGGGAAAATGCAAACCTGATTTGTAGTTTTCTTTGTGACAGCCTTGGGGCTGAAACTTTGAAATCCACAGTTCCCTCTGGTCAATATGAACACTGCATTTCCAAAAAAAAAAAAGGTTTTGAGTAAGTTTTCCCTGGTGTACTTAGTTAAAGACCTTCCTTCTCATCTTGCTTTGTTGTGCTCTGGGCTGCACACCAAATTGGCTGTATTTCAGTGCCACCAAATGTGTACAGTTTGATAAGCATGTTGTAGCAAATCTTCAGGACGGAAGTCACTGTATAAACGTCAAATTATTTACCCATTTTAAAGCATTTTATCCTCCAGAGCTGTAAATCCAGCAACATTTGCTAACACAAAATTAGCTTTTTAATGCTGTGGGACCCTCTAACACGAACACATATAACAACATCCACATCCTTGCTAGGGGGGAGGAGGGGAAAGCGAAGGTTGAAGTGTCTAGGTGAAGCTTCAGCAATTCAAGTGCTTTATTCACACTGGATTTAGAATCAGATTAACAGGCCATACTAGGTCTCAGTTCAGTAATTCTGTCATCCTGTCTTCTCTTATGAGCAGCAGAGACCAAATAATCTCATGTACATATACTCACCACTCACAGAAATCAGCAGGAGCAGCAAGCAAGCAAGCAAGGGAAGAATGGGGCACACATTCTCTGTGTGTATTATTATATTTGTTTCATAGAAGATTTATGACTTCTTTTTTTGGCAATTAATTACGGTCACCTGAAAACTTGAAAGAATTGTGGAAAGCCTACTTGTGTATATCCAGACTGGAGATGTATTACACACTTTGTGTTTTCACTTTGCTGGTGTGCCACTCTGAATTACTTTTTTTTTTCCTTTTTTCCAACTATTTCCTTTAGCTTTCTGTTGCCTAAATTTTTCTTACTACTGTCACATCCTTTTCTTAGAAGAAAAAAAAATCAATAAGAAGTGCTTTTAGTACTGGCACAGCATAGTGGTTTACTGCAGTGTAGGTGCTGGTGGTGCCAAGACTGCTGACCTATATATTGGGATTTTGGTTAAGCAGCAGATAATCATATGGTGTTCCTTTAATATGTGTCTCTATTTGGACATGTTTGGAGCTGGGCTTTGTTAATACATGTTTGCTTTAGGTTCTGAAAGAGGACCTAAGACAGAATTTTGTTAATCATTTTTCAAATGCTTCTCAAAGACTATTTTTTTCACATATAAATTTCTATTAACGATTTAATGCTGAAAAACTGGGGACAGAGAAATATCAAGTATAAAAATACATTCTGTCTTTAATGGATTTTTACTTTTTTTGATAGTGAGGTAGGATATTACTGCATGTTCCTCATGTTAGACCTGTAAATATACTTCATATTTTGGGACAGGGTCCATTTCCCATTCAAGCTAATATTCTCTAATATGCATGAGATTTAAAATAGTAAGGTGGAAATTCCAGAAACAACGTAGGATGAATTCAGAACTCCCCACAAGTCATAGTCAAAAATGCATCCTTGTTTGTCTATAGCCCTACTATTCCTACCCCAGATTAAGTGCAGTTTGGCAGAAAATAATGAGAGCCTCAGTCACACTGGGGGAGATAAGGGAGATTTCTGTCTCAGTTGGAAGACCTCAACTTTCTTCAGCCCTCATGGGCTTGAATTCATGCCTCAGCTCCCCTGGTGGCCATGCAGTTGTGGGCAGGACAGGAATGGGGTCTACTCCTGTCTGGAGTTGGTAACCCTGCAGCTGGGACTGTAAGGGGCAAAGGGCAAGGAAGGGAGGAGCAGCAGGGAGCCAGCAGTCTGCAAAGGCTCTGGCACGAGTGGGATCCTAGGCCAGTTTCTGAGCATAGCTGTATACTTTGCATAGCACTCACTGGGACTGAAGCAGCAAATACTATTTCCTTGCATCTTATTAGCTACTTCTCCACAGCAGAGTTAGACAGATTCTTGGCTTCCTTAGAGACACCTAAGAGGACTTCAGAGTAAGGAAAAACGTCTGAACTAATGTGACACTTAATATCTGATTTTAATCTGGTTTGTTTGATTAATCTAATCATGGCTTTCATTACCTGCCTTGAAAAACATTTAGGAATGTGGACTGCAGATGGAAGGTAAGGGCAGGCTTTGTTCAGCATTGAAACTCAAAGAGTCAGGCTGGGTTTGCCTGTTGTGGTGAGAATTTCATTTTTCTCTGCTCAGTTCATTCTCTGCTATTACACCTTTTTCTTTTTTTTCTTTCTCTATAATTATAGCAGCCAAATATCTTTTGTCTTCCTTTAGTGTTGTAATGTCTAACTGAAATTAGGAGATGTCAGTCTCCAGACGGTTTTAGATTTTCACAGGCCTACGTTAAGTTGTAAGAGAAAGAAATTCTAAAATATATTGTTGTAGAAGCACAAAACAGAGTGTAGTGTTACTACACCAGGTAGAATTCTTGCTCTGTAAGGAAGATGTAGCTTGTCACAAAGCTGTGAGAAAAAGCCTCACAAATTCTAGAGCCTTCATGTTCAATCTTTTTAATTGCTGAAATTCCCTGGGATTGATGCCTGCAGAGGCCAACAGTAGAAACTAAGATGCTGAATGGTAACTGGGGGCTTTCAGGGAGGTTCCTTGAGTAAAGCTACACTCGATTTCTGGAACAAAATAAATCAGAGTAATTCAAGTAAAAATGGCTACCTGAAGTGATCTTTTAAATACATTTGATAATGAATGTGAAGCCATTTGGGAGATTTTTTTTATTTACTTAATATTATTATTTTGCCTTTTTAATTCCCACCTAATGAAGATAGCTTGACTTTAGACATTTTAGTAAGTGCTTTCTATGCAGATATATGGGAATACAAAGAATTTGAAGGCATAAGAGAAAGCTACACTAATGAAATGCCTAATATAGATAAATGCAGAAAGCAGTGTTTTGCATTTTGCCTGCTTATTTATTGTTCACAGAGACAAGTAAAGGTCATCTTTTGCTATGGCATTATAACCTTGGCCTCCCTGGTATCAAAATGTTAAATATTGTAAAGAATTTTTTCTGTGTGATGAGGATTTTAATTATACTATATCTTTATGTTTTCATTCTAGCACCAGTCCGTTTTCTTTCCATGCTGAAGTTTTCGGTAATTTATTCACGACTTTTAACTGCTTTAAAGAAGCATAGATTGGGAATTATTGCTTTCCTTGCCATTGGAAGTGCCAAGGCACAAATGCCTTGAGAAGCTTCACGGGATTTTATTAATGAGATACAAATCTCACATTAGAATAAAACATCTGAAGCTGCTGGGTTTGCTCATCCTGGTGTTGTCTGGAGGATCAGTGTTTAAAGTCACTTGGAGACTTTTGATCTCAGATAAACAAATGATCAGAACCACATAAGGATATGCAATTTATGATGAATAATCTGGTTTGTTTAGGATTTTTATCCTTGCGATTCTGACTTCCTTCCCCCTAAAAGGTGAGTTAATACAAAAGAACAGCTAGCTGAGTTCAAAGCCTGAGTAAGAGAAGGAAAAATTCTGCACCTGTATGAATGTATGAGTAGTATTATAAAGCATATCTACCCTTGTATATAAAATGTATGTTCAGAAACACAGATTTTAAATTTATTTCTTCCCAAACTGCCTTTGTCATAGTGACCACTGCAGACACAAACTTCAAAGAAAGATTTAGAAAGTTGATACTTAAGAACTGGTAAGACTTCTACATAATTAATTTTATCACTATGCAAAGCTGGACAACCTGATAGCCTGACTCAAATGGAAATATCAGGAACTCTGTCTTTTATGTTTGTATTACTTCCCATACCCTCATCTACTCTGGGCAGCTCCACAGTCCTCCGATGGAGTAGACCTGGAGACAAGGGGAAAAAAGGAGCAGGGAGAAAGAGATTGATGCCCACTCTCTATATGAAGATAGAGGCTGTGAGAGGAGGGAGGGAGATTGAGAAGCTGGTGTTCAGTTCATGGGCCAAGACTAGAGGAGCAAGCACTCAAGTCTTCAGAAATGTGAATTTGCTTATGTCGGATTCTTCGGCATTTCAATAGGTGTTGAGAGCACCTTCACAAAAATCTGCAATAGCTGTGCACTCCCTACAACTGCAGCTCTTGTCATATGCGGGAGTGCTAGGGGCACAGGAACTGAAATATTAGCATTCGTGTCCCTTAGTGTTCTCTGCAAGCTTTCAGTCTGCATACATCAGGAAACAACTTTAATAGGATATTACAGGATATACCAGATTGTGGTTATAAGCCTGTTTAGAAATAATGAATTCAGATTAGGAAGAATCTAAGTTTACATCTGTGCCTCTGATAGAGGGAATGGCAGTGGAAGGATTTCAAAGTTAGGGTCCCAGAGATTTCAAAGGTAGGGTCCCAGAGAAAGATGCTGGAACTAAAAAGTGAGAAAGAGATCAGGAGGGCTAAGAACATGCTATCTCAAACACTTTATGTTACCAAACAACTGTGAAATGTTGACAGTGTGCACATTTCTCAGAGAGAATGGTAGAAGATGACAACCTCTTGGTTTACTTTGTTCCAGCAGAGCATTCTCTTGTGGATGTGTACTAGATAACCACTTTGGTGACCTGTACTTCATATTGATGATTTGAGTTTGTGAACTTAATTTTATCTTTGGATATCATAGCGACATTTAGGTTAGAAAAGACCTGTAAGATCATCAAGTTCAGCTGTTAACCCAGCACTGACAACTCCACCACTAAACCATGTCCCCAAGTGCCACATCAAAATATATTTTCAATACCTGCAGGGATGGTTACACTACCAAATCCCTGAGCAGATGAAAGGAAGGAATTATTTTAATTATTGCCAAATACAAGTTCAGATCTCTAGTGTTTAACACATTCTATAACGGTTAACTGTATTTAATATATTTATTTTAATAATAAATGCTTTTTAACATAATTTGATATCTGCGTTTTGTATAGACAAATGCAGTTAACCTGCCTTTTAAATTTATTCTATTTACTCTTTTTCTCTACCTACTTGCTACTCTGCAGTAAAGTATAAAAATAATGTTTCAGAAACCTCTTCAAGTCACTTCAAGTTTTGTACAAAAATTTACTTAGGTCCTAAATTTAATTTACTGCTGAAAGAATAATGTATTTTTAGGAAGGATTAATTTAGACTTCCAATAAACTCAGTTGCAACCTTTTTTAGGGGAGTTGGCCTGTTGTGTTAGAGGTCATGAGAAATTCATGTCCTATTTCCTTTCTAATGGCTCGGGGATATGCTCCTTGAAAGCAGTAGAAATATTTTTTTAGTATAATGTCTTGTGGCTCAAGTAAAGATTTATTATTTTTTTAATACAAGGTGTAATACAATGGAACTGAAGGATAATATTTTGATCTCAGCAGTATAAATTAATAAATGTACTGTAGAAAGTCATTTACTGTGATGTGCTTTATTCCCTAAATATTTGTATGGCTTCTCTCCACTCATAGATTCTTTTAACAACAGGATTACCTTAATATCGTAACAAATTCTTGAACAGTACGAGACCCATGTGATGCATGATATCACTACATTTTAGATGTAGTTTCAAAATTTAGCTTGAACTTCCAGATTTTAACACTTGACAGGTATGCCCAAATCCAAACTTATGTTGTTGAATTGTTTTTACACAGTTTTTACTGTATTAAATCCATGAACCAGTAAGCATTTACCATTAGATGCCTGGCACTTTTAGACCTTACCTCAAAGAAAATATCATAACAAGTCAATTGAACTTGACCCCTACCTGTCTACAGTCTCCTTGCAGATAGTTATAGAGAATTCAGCTGCTGTCAAGCAACATCCCCAGGTCCTTTTTCTCTGGGCTGCTTTCCAACAGCTCCACATCCAGACTGTAGCAGTGAAGGGCGTTATTGTGGCCAAAGTGTAGACCCCATCACTTGGTCTTGTTGAGCCTCATGCTGTTGGTCTCAGCCTGTCAATACAGCCTGTCCACGTGCCTCTGCAGAGCTTCCCCTATCCTTCAGCAGACCAACACTCTCACCCAGCTTGGTGGAGTCTGCAAGTGTACTAAGGCTTCACTCAATCCTCTCATCCAGATTGTCAGTAAAGGTATTGAACAGCTCTGGCCCCACACAGATCCCTGGGGGACACCACTACTGAGCAGACACAAAGTGTCTTCACCATTCACCACCTCTCTCTCGTGAGTTCTTGACCGAGTCAACAGTGCACCTGTCCAAGTCATGGGCTGACATCTTTTCCAGGAGCTGAAGAAGAGTCGATTGTAAAAAGAATGGAAAGAAAGATCAAGCCTGTGAAGATCAGGCAGAAAGGTCTGTTTCCCAGATGGTCAGCGCCTTGGGATGGCCTACAGAGACTGAACACAGTTGTTCTGGTAGCTGTAAATGTTTCTAAAAATCTCCAGCAGATTCTGGACTGATGTTTCACTTGGTGGTGACCAGCAGTCACCTGTCCACTACCGCTGCAACTTAGTCTGCTACCTTAAGTAGAAAACCTATGTGGGAGATCTAAAAGTTCCCCAAAAAGCTGATACTGGAACATAAATTCGAGTTAAATATCAGGTAATGGGATATTGTTTTACACTCTACTTTTAAAATCAAACTAGACAACTGAGAAATCAGTTGCAGAAATAAGAATACAACTAAAGTGATGAAAGCAGGGCTTAGCATTTAGAAATTACAATGCTCTAGATGCTTCTGCAATGTCAGTGTCCCCCCCTTCTAACACATCTCTAAGGTTTTTTTTCTTGTTCACACTTCAGGCAAAGAGAAGGATGGGCCTACTCTGGGAATTCATCAATACTGGGTAATGAAACCAAAGTATATTTTTTAAGGGACTTCTGCATCACTTGTTGCAAAAGTTGGAAAGCCTGGGCTAAGTAGGCAAAGGAATGCAGAAGAATGGGGCTCACTTCAGGATAGAAGGAGACGGCACTCGCTCTGAGAAATTGTATTCTAAGCCTGCCACTGACACCAAGTTCCTATCTTATGCCTGACAAGAGATGAAAGCAAACTTTTCTAGATATGATTGTACGTTCCTCATTTTAAGATTCCTAACCTAAGATACAGATTTGCAGATGTGGAAAATGGGCTTCAATGTATGAAATGCTGTATGTGATGAGACCTTGAAAATCAAGTGTTAAGTACCTCATCCTGACCCTCAGAAAATAAGGGAAGCCTTGACCTTGATGTCTCTGTGCTACAATTGTACTAGCCGGTAGTGTAAAGACTGCTATGAAAATAAATTAATAAATTTTTTTAAAATCTCATGTGGAAAAAAGCATCAGAAAAATAGCTATGAGAAAATTAGTAACTCTTAGAAGAAATTAAAAACTATGTCTTTAGAGCAGGATGTGAATAGTGTGCTGTAGGTAATGAATGGAGAACATGTGTTGAACACCAAAAAGAAAGGAAAACATTGAATTATTACTTATTCAGGTATGTACTGTCCATCAGGAGCCCCAAATAAAGTGGAGATTATGTGGCAAAAAACCTGCATATGAACGTAATCATGTTCATATGCAGAAGGGTCTAGGGAAAAGTCAGCCTCTGGAATTGCCTTGCATTTGAGTACTCAACATTGCAACTATTTTAATGTCCTTTGATTAGAATTTTGTTTCATAAAAGCTCATGTGTGCATAAATCTGTGTATATTTCTGCACAAATGTTTATTACACAGATTCTAATTGGGTGATTACATTCTGTTTCAGTAACAAACTAGATTTTTTCGTATTCAAGCTTTAGTTTTAGTAGACCCCTGGGGCTTAATCCAGGCTTGAATTTTACTAGTCAAGCATGATTATAACAGCCTTTTCACCACAAGTGTTAATACTGTTATAAATTTTTTGGGGCTAACTTTCAATGCATTTTGTATTAAGTTTCTTAATGAACTAAGTTGGCTTTCTTAGTGTTTTGACTGTTAAGGTTTTGTCCTGACACTGGAGATAACATTGTGTATGCCAGATGACCTTTTCTGGGCATTCTGAAGTCTCTAGTTTTCAGGCTATTATTACGAGCTGTGAATTGTCAAGGTAAGTGTAGATTCAATACTGTTGCCATGTTTATCTGTGGATTCTGCCCAAAAAGTGATTCACACGAAGCACTAAATGGTTTTAAAAGCCACACTAAAAGCTCACACAGGATTTGAATATAGATTGGCTTGCAGCAGAACAGCAGCTCTCTGCAGTTTGAAATAGTGTCAAAGAAAGAAAACTGAAAGTTGCTCTTCCCTGTGTGTGTGTGCACATGTCTCCAGGGTGTTAGTCTGTCTTTTCTAAGTGCAGTAGAGTTAGAAATAGCTTAATTTGTGCAGATGATGCAGAAGAAAGTTTGGGCACCACAGTTACAAAAATTATTTCAGAGCTGGACAAAAAATTTTAAATGGCTGCTGCTGGAGGTGGGCTTTGCCAGAGGAAGGGCACATCCTGCCCTTATTTTGAAAACATTGCAATCCCATCTTTTGCCAAGTAGTCATAACTATCATTTATTGCACAGCCTGCCAGAAATGCATGAAGGCTTTTAATCTAAGTCAGAGAAAGGTTAGCAATCAGTATTTCCACCCATTTTTATTCCCAGTGTATGAGGACTCCCAACCAATACAGCTTGTAAAAATGTATAATAGCAGTACGATGTTTTGATGCTTAGAAGCTGACAAGGTTGCTTGCAGTGACTGCAGTCTCCTCTTGAAACAGGTACTGAAGAACCTGAAAATCTACTCTGACTAGAATTGTAACAAACTAAAATTTCAATTTTGTATAGTATTCTGCAAAGTCTAAATTGGCCAGCTTCAAAGGCAGAAAATTGAAATTAAAATTGCAATAAAAGTTCAAAACATAATTAACCTGTAAAAAGACACTTTTCTGTAACATAGGAATGTCCTGAAACAGGAAGCTTACTGTGAACTTAAAAACAGGTGTTTCATTCCCAAAATGAAATTTGATCTGAAAGTGTACACTGGTGTAATAAGTTTCATTATTGACAGTATGCTTTTCTATGTAGTTTTTACTCAGTCATATTTATTTCGTGATGGGAAATTTTTCTGTAAAAATTTTTCTTATCTGTTCAAGTTGTTCCAGCCCTTTATCTAAGCCATAGAATAAAAGTATTTATTTGATACAGAAATTAATTTATAGCAAGGAATAGGAAGTCTCTTTCTGAGCATATAAACTTTCATCAAAAGTTATGCAGGCTTAGCAGTTGTACTGGTGATGTATTTGAGCACAGTTTTCTCAGTCCTGTCAAATTGTATGACAAGATTATGAGATAAAAATGTATAGGAAGCCCTGTTTTCATCAGAAATATTCAATTTTCTTGTAAAGTTGAAGTGAAGTAGAAATGTACAGTGAAGATTTTGGGTTTTAAAGATAGAGTTCATTCTGATATGGAATGAAATACTAACAAAAATAAATTCTGGATGCCTGAAAGCAGAATTACACATTTCAGATTCACAAGACACGGAAAATGCAAAAGTGGTGGTTTCCACCCAGGCTTGAAGTCTTGAGCTTGTTCAGAAGAATGTATCCAGAGCTTCTGCATTCGCCAAAACTCATCCTTGGATTGTACCTAGGCTATAGGATAAGTTAGAGCTTTTGAGACAACTATTAGTGTCTCAGCTCTTGTCTTCTTTTCTGCCTAGTATAGTGTAAGACCTGGAAGATCAAGATATTCAGTTCAGTATCAGAGGCTGGCAGGTGGAATCGGAAAACATGGGTGTTCCAGTAAATTGCCAAAAACGGAATAATCTCCATGAAGCTGTTTCAGTGAACCAGAATTCTTCTACAGGAGAACACAGACAGTAGAACCTCTCTTATGCCACAGATGTTTGACAAAGCTGTCTCCTGAAGCCCTTTTACAGCAGGTGAGCTATAACCAGCCAAATGTGTCAGTGCTCTAACTGTATCTCCTTAGCTCTCTCAGATGTGGCTGACTAGGAAAAAATATGACCAGTTTTATAATTCATAAGATTGCAAACCAACGGTGGCTGAAAAAGAGTATGGAGAGGCATGTCAGTGCCAGTTGAGTGATTATCTCAGTGTTTACATCCTCATAGTTGACAAGTGAAAGTTAGGACTCATTGAGAGGCATAATTTAAGCTAGCTATTCACATTGCTGGGTTCTAACTGAGCAGTGAAGACTTGATGTTGTCAAAGATTGTTCAATGACTGCAGCAGGAAGTGAAAAAGCAAACAGGGTGTTCTAACAGACAGAAAATAGTGCTATGTTACACATGAATCAATTATAACTCAGCTGGAATAACACAGTTCTGATCAAAAAAGATAATTCAGAAAAGAGAGTAGGTATATAATAGAATCATAGAATGGCTTGGATTGGAAGGGACATTAAAAACCATCTAGTTCGAATCACCATGCCATAGGCATGGACGCCTTCCACTAGACCAGCTTGCTCAGAGCCCCATCCAACCTGGCTTTGAGCACTTTCCAGGGATGAGCCTGCACAACTTCTCTGGGCAATCTGTTCCAGTGCCTCACAGTAATTTTTTTTTTTCTTAATACCTAATCTAAACCTCTACTCTCAGTTTGAATCCATTCCCTCTTGTCTGTCACTACATGCTCTTGGAAATAATCTCTCTCCATCTTTCTTATAGGCTTCCTTCGGTTACTGTAGGGCCACAGGTAGGTCACACTGAAGCCTTCTCTTTTCCAGGTTGAACAATTTCAATTGTCTCAGCCTTTCCTCATATGGGAGGTGCTCCATACTTCTAATCTCTGGACTCTGTCCAACACATCAATGTCCTTCATTCTGGGGACCCCAAAACTGAATTAAATACTCCAGGTATGATCTCACCAGAGCAGAGCAGAAGGTAAGAATCACCTTGTTCAACCTGCTGGCCATTCTTCTTTTGATGCAGCCTGGGATATGGTTGGTTTTCTGAGCTGCAAGCACATATTGCCAGCTCATGTCCAATCTCTTATCCACCTCCACCAGCATCCCCAGGGGCCTCTGGGCAGTGCTGCTCTTCATCTGTTCATCCCCAGCCTGTGTTGATACTGGGGTAGCCCTAACACAGGTGCAGCACTTTGCACCTGGTCTAGTTAAACCACAGGAGATTCCCATGGGCTCACTTCTCAAGCTTGCCCAGGTCCTTCTGGAGGGTACCCTATCCTTCGGGTGTGTCAGTGGCAACACTCTGCTTGTTGTCATCTGCAAATTTGCTGAGTGCATTTTATCCCTTCATTTATGTTAATAATGAAGATAGTAAATAACACTGGTCCCAGTACAGACCCCTGAGGGACACCACTTGTCATTGAGGTCCATTGTGACTCTGAGCCATTGACCACTACTCTCTGGATGCAACCATCCAATTGATTTCTTATCCATCTAACAGTCCATCAGCTGAGCCCATTTCTCTCCAATTCAGAGAGAAAGATGTTGTTGCCCTTCCCTTGTCTACTGATGTAGTTACTCCATCATAGAAGGCTGATTGGTATTTGAAGGGAGGCTGAGTATAAAGACGTCCATACAAAGGCTCGACATATTATTTTTATTTAGAAAGGATTAAAGAAAATAAATGATATAATGTAGATACACACAAGGATGATAAAGTACTCTCTCATACCTAAATTTGTTATGGTGTAAAAAAGAATGGATAACTAAAAGAAAATAAGGAACAAAAATGTACTTTTCTAAAATACAAATTTTATAAGTGCAAGCTATGTGTAAATCTCATTTTCACAGGCCGAGTAGAATTGAGGCCAAGATCTTAAATGAATTAGACATTTGCATGCTTCTTTTGACTTTTTATTATATCAAATAAAGATTTTGCAAGCAATATGCCTTCAAGCTTAAGAGTTAAGAAGAAACATTCCCAATAGGCAGATTATTCTATAGCTGTTCATTACTTTCCATAAGGCATCTTGTTATGCTCTCTGCTTGAGACAGGTTTCTGGAATTAGCCAGTGTTACAACTTTTTAATAAAAGTATACTGTGCAGCATTTTGAATGTAACATTTTTAATGACGTTAGGGCTGACTATGTTAAAGCACTTTTCAGACACTGTAACTTAAGCTTTGAGACAGGCATTCCTATAAATTCTTGCCTTGCCTCCTGTCAAAGATGGAGTTCTGCTCTAGTTCACTTGCTGTATATCAGTGATACAGATAACCAAGAATAGAGACAAGAAGCAATACAGAAAGCAAGAAAAAGTTCAACAGCCAAAGGAAATACAACTCAATATACAATAAAAGGACTGGCTTGACTTCCCATTTTTGAATCTTCTTCAACTCAAATTATTTTTGAATTCAAAAAGAGGCTCTCAAATGTTTCACAAATGAAAAGGTCATTTTTAAAATGTTGTTGTTTTAGCACTTCTTTTTCTTTAAAAATTGGCTTGGAAAATAAAAATATTATTCACCTGAAAAATAAAGACAACCAAAACATTCAAAAACATAGTGAAGCATTTAAGATACTTGCAATTAATTAGCCAATCTATTGATGAGAGACTGGAGAGCAGTCAGAAATATTTGAAGTGTGTTTAATTAATAGTTTTTATGATCCCTTCTTACTTCAGTGTTATTTCAGAATTTGAAATCAAAGCTTTACAAACTTGTTGCACTTTGCTTATTGGATTCTGCAACTGTTCATGTGGGCTGCTACACAAGAGCAGAAACTCTGGTGGTCTGTGGCCCCTTACAGGAATAATTTCTCATGTTACTTCGGTACTCAGGAAAATAAGGTCTCAATTTTGTTCATGCTCCAATACTAGATATAACATAGCAAATTTGGAAGGTTATCCCACCTTCCTGAATTCAGTTGAGTGTCAGGTTTTTTGGTCACTTCCATGGAATCAAGATTAGAGAAGAGGTACTTTAACTTATTAGACTCTAACCTTTAGTGGTTATCAAATGTAAATGGACAGAGTCAGAATAAGCAGGTCAAAACAGTCCTTCAGAATAATATCAGCCATTATGTTTAAGAGGCTACCTTTCTATTTTCTAGATCTGAAAGTTCTTTCTCTCTTAACTTGTGTAGTCTCCCTTTATATTCATCTAACTATTTGTCATCTATTTACTTCTGAAAAAGTATTTCCATGGACTAACTACACATTTCATCAGAATTTCCTTTGGCTTGCTACTTCTTAGGTTTCATTTGTTACTCCCTGGTTCCTGTATTTGAAAAGACGGTGAATGACATAATGCTTCCTGCTATGGTGAGGCATAAAACAAATTAACTACCTCACTCTTGTTTTTTTCTGACAGAAGGGGTAGTTCTTAATGGAAAGGTGCAAGTTACTTTGCTACTTCTAATCTGAAATTATCACTGCAACACACTGTTAGTGATGTGATAGGACCTTGTAACTTCCTTTTATTTAAAAAATTAGGTCTTAAAGTCTCCAAAGTACTTTATAATGCAGGACTTTTCTTTAGGGGGAAATTATAAAATGGAAAGTATATTTACTGAATTGCATTTGACCCTAGGCAGGAGTTCTGCTGCACCCTTAGCACTTGTTACTGGTTTACTGTGGGTAGCTCCTCTGTCACCCCACTGGTTCTTCCTGATTACTTACCTGGAAGGCTCCAATTTTCCTTAAGTTTTGCAAAGGCCAAAGAAGCAGCTAATGCTGTCTTTAACATTTCATTTGGGTGGGCAAGGGAATAAATTTAAGTATTGAAGCACTTTAGATCAGCACCTTTAACATCAAGGCAACTGTAGTCAGTTGATACCTTCCTAGTCAGAAGTCAGATCACCAGCTGTAGGACCATTGCAGAGGGTGGTGGGACAGTGGAGAAGGGACAGGTTAGGGACAAAATGCAACTGCCGTGCCAGCTCTTCAGTGTGTGAGAAATAGATAAAGGTGCAATGATATAATATTATGGCTGACCAATAAGAATGGGATACAGATGTCTGCCTGTGCATAATTAACGACATGATATGGGGTTTAAGACTTGGATATTGTCAGAATTGAGTGGGAGCCCTTCCATCAATTTTAATGAAAAGTAAATGAGACTTCTATTCAGGAAGTAGTTAAGAACAAGCCCAGTTTTCAGGCACAAGTGGTTGATTTCAGAGGAACCTAGTACATGTGCAAGTACCTTAGAGAATTGAGATTATATTGAATCATACACTGTCAGGACTAAGTAGCATGCAAGCACCATAAAATCTAATCAAAACAGCAATATGAAAGTAGCAGACATTAGTTTCATTACATTTTTTACTAGCATGCTGGGTTTATTATCACCATTTCCATTCAGCCAAATCTTCCTTAGAACTCTTTTCTAGTACCCAAATGTATCATGAAATGGTTAATATTATTTTGACAGAATTAAATATTCTCTAAGAGATTCAAGAGGAAGCATGTTCCAAAACCAAAATACAAATGATACAGAACCCAGTCTTTACTCCAAAAAAAGTATATGCTGGATTTTATGTCAGGTTTATTTTGACCTGGTAAGAGATGTCAGAGGAGATAAGCTTTGTAAAACTAAGCAGGGGGAGGTGTTGGGTGTTGTTTAGTGCCTGTTTCTATGCTGCCTGCATTCATTTCTGTTGTAACTAAACAATGGAATACAGTATCTGTAATTATTCAAATAGGCACATTTGCAGTTATAATGTATTCTTTCACAAGCAAAGCTATTATTTAAAAATTAAAGGGAAATTAAAGGGAAGAAATGAGCTCTTTATGTCTTTAAATTAAAAATACCACATAATATGATAGAGTAATTTATCAGTGTCAGAAAAATTAAAGGTTTTTCTTTGATTTTGCTGGTCTTAAGTTGATCCAAAAGTATCAGCCAAGTAGCAGCAACTTAAGACAGTAATGGTGATTCTGTTATTCCATCTTTTTTTTTTTTTTAAACGAGGATTTTGGAATTGAAATTACTTCTGCTAGTTGATTTATAATGTTGGGACAAGATTCTAGCTCATACTGTGTTCAACTCTTAGTGGTCAGAGCTTTTAGATGTTTTGCCATATCTGTAAAGCCTGCAGATTTAGCATTTTTAGCAGAAATGTACAGTTTCTATTCCATAATTTTTTTCTGTCTGTCATGGCATGCTGGTGTATTAGTTTAAATGTTCTGGTTCAGCTTTTACTTGATTCTGTATTAGAGAAGCTCCAAAGCTCTTCTAAAATGCACAGCCTCATACTATTTGTTAGAGAAATTCAAGTGCTAGAAGCTTAATAATTTCTAGTTTTACAATGGTGTAATTTTATGCAGTGACAGAAACATAAAACTTGAAGAACACAGCAGTGGTTCAAGCCTTCCTCATTATTAAATTTGCAAGATATAGATTCTGAGTAAACAGGAGTTCATACATTGTTTATTCAGTTTAAAGTAATAATTTCCATTGACTTTAACTTTCCATAGGTAGTTATTAACCGTAGCTGGAATCAATTTTTAGACTTATTTTACAAAAAGCCTGAAATGGACACATTCATTCCTAGGTCCTGTTTAATCACAGTTGTATATTGTTTACTAACCATCTGGGCATCTGATTAGATGCTATAACCATCATTTGATTTGAGCTCCTTTACTTGCACTAACTGCTAGTTATAAAAGATAATTACTTGGAAGTGAAAATATGCAGCTCACATGGGTAGCACAAGCAATTGTTTTAGCTAGCCTTGCTGTTCTTTGTATTCTGATCCTTTGTGTTCAGAAGAGGAATAAATCCTCAAAGTCTCATACTCCACAAAGAACCTGGTGTACATTGTGTGAAGGTTTACTGGGTTTTGTGCACTTTATGACCAAATCTACAAGAGGAAAACAAAGATAAAAGCTTTATTTTCTCCTGAGCATTTTGTGTTCATAGAGACTAATAGCCAATTAAGATAAAAGGAAATATTTGATGGCTAAAATCCAGTAATATTATCTGTCCCAGGTCAATTTGACATTTAATATGTTGTTTCCTCTTCAGCAATTTTGCTACAAGGGAAAATTCAAGCATTTTAAAAGAAGGACTGATCTGTTCTATCTATTCTATCTTGCATAATTTTTGATTTTTCTTTTTTTTTGCTTAGATGAGGCTTTATCATTACAGCAGTGATGTAATAGATGCTCCATAAAAAATATTCATCTGTATAGTAAGGGCTTTATTTAGATTGATGATGACCTCCTGAAGAATTATTATTATTATAAATAATTAAAGACTATTGAATTGTTGGATTCTTCTTTCCAGAACTATCATTAAAATAAGAGGGCGAAGCAGTTATACCTCTTTTGTATGTAAATATATTTTGGTAGTTTAATGCAGGATTATTGAATAGCTTTGTAAATTAGGTAAGAATACCCAAGGTGTCAAAAATATATCTAAGTTGTCAGCACCAATAATGATGTAGACTCATGAACAATCAATAACTGCTCAAAGCTTTGATTTTTACTGAAATAGTTTCTCTGAATCAATGCCAATACTTTCATGGACCATAGTCACAAGTATTTTCGTGATGGACCCATGTGCTAAAAAGGAAAAATAAGTGTTGGTAATTAATGATTTTTTTCTTCTTTTGAACTGGTAAATAGAGAGTAAATGCAAAACTGACCCGACCTGAGGTATTTATCATGAACTTTTGCCAGCTGAAATAGTGAATATGCTTCTTTAAGTACCTTCATATAACAAGCCACTGTCATTTAAGGCATTCATTAGATTGTGATAAATAACTGGTTTATCTGTAGGGTGTGGAAAATTGCTGCTTTTAAAATCTTTTTATAGCTCACAAAAAAATTGTTTGTGTCATGTCTCTTGGGTTTTTATTAGTTGAGAGAAGACTATGGAAGACTATGACATGGTTTGGGTTTTTTTTCTTTTTATTTTTTTCCTTTTTTTTTTTGCTAGCACACTTTTCTTGGTTTCAAAAAACACTTGCAAGTTATCATGGTGAAGAAGAATTAGAATCATATTAGCTCCTGTGTTTTCCATTGCATGTCAAGTTCCCTGGTTTAATAGTTCAGGTCTGACTTACAAAGGCACNGTTATGCTTCAATAATTGCATTCCTGTTGCAAGATATTTCTTCTTTCTGGGACAATGAAAGACTCAGTGCTTCTGTCTAATTTTCTAGCCAGTATAAATGAATTACTTTGGGCATATTCTTTCAGTTCTATCACTTGTGCTTATTAATATTGACTTATGATAGCAGAGACTCCAATCAAGGAACTGGCGACATCTGTGTCTTGCCCACCTATAACAAAGGAATTTTTACACATTGCCTTCTAAGTAACTTCTTTTGATAAAGCAGGACGGACAAATATTTTGTTTCTCTTCCAATTTTGAAGGATAGATCCTCACACAAACTTAGTGTACCTTTGTGTCAGAATGACCATGGTAATTTTTCCCTCCTGTACTAAGGAAATTCCTTTCCACAGTGGCAATGGAGTGAACACATTCAATTTGGTGCCAATGGGCTCTTGTGGGTCCTGGTTTCCTGAAGCAAGGAAAGCATATTAATGCACCATTGGTTAAGTCCTCTGCATTTTCTGTGGGTCTGATGATAATGAGTTCTGTAAGCCCTACCTGAGAAAAATTCCTCTCTCTTCCCAGTTTTATACAGAGTATAACCACACTTTATGCTAAGCCCACAGCCCCCAGAGAACAGTGACATTTTACAGCCAAACTTGCGTCCATTTGCTCTGTGGTGCTGAACATTTTGCTTTAATTAGAAAACAGAAGCTTAACTCAAAACAACCTCACTTTTTATTTATGCATTTTCTTTATGAATGTTCTCTCAGTATTTGATCAAACTTGCATTCTCGCTCATGCATCAGAATCCCATTGCACCAGGTAGTATACCAACATGGCATGAAAATGTCATTCTCGCTCAGATAGGTTTATAAGACAAGAGATGGCAGGTTGGTGCAGTCAGTGGGCAAGGGTGAAACAACGAGGTGGACCTGCTTAGATGGAGGGGTGGCATTACCAGCCTGCCAGCAACTTAATCACTGTCTGGGACCAGTGTGTTTCAAGGAAGAACTTAAATAAGGTTAAGGAGAAATCTTTGTGGATGCTTACGGTAAACTCCTGTTAGACATTAGAGACAAGACTTTGTATGTTTGAAAATACATCTAGTAGCAATACCAGTGTCATAATTTGGTCAGGGATAGAAACTGTGACAAATGAAAACAATACATAGGAAAGGAATCATATAGGTAGTGCTTTGAAAATTGAATGAAGACAAGTCAAATAGAGTTTATGCTTGAATGGGCTGCACAGTGATCAACCCAGCAATGATCAATGCAGTGCCTTGGGAAAATAATCATTGCAAAACCAGTAGATATTTGGAGGATGCAACTGACTTTGTTCAAGCAAGCCTTTAGTTCCTTGCTGGATAGCTCTTCATTGTTGTGAAAAGGGGCTCTGATAAATCATGGATGAAATGATTTTTTTAGGAAAAAATCTGCATACCATTTTTTATTAAAAGTACCATTCAAATAATTGTTCTTATTTCTGTTTTCTTTCAAATCAAACATCAGTTACTTTCCTGTGTTACTTTAAAATGTCAAATTTAATGTATTTGTATTTTCCCCTCATAATAGTACTCCATTATGACTAAGACTATAACAGAGACATTCTTATCGTTCAACTGTTCCTCCAAGATCAGCATGAATACTTTCATAAAGATCCTTTTGACATATTTTATAGGAGAAGTAAATTTCTGCCATACCACTTTCCATTGAGGTGTGGTGCTCCATTTTATTGAGGTAAACAATTTGTATTGGATTTAGCAAATTGGTTTCACAGGATATGAAAAAATTAAAACATCAAGACTATATCTCTTGAAAAAGGCTATTCCCATTTCTCATCTCAAAATACTTTTTTCTAAAAAAGTCATTATTTCTCAAGTTTTTTGACAAAAAGAAGTGAGTTTCAGATTAAATCAATTGAAATATTTTCTTGACCTTTTTTTAATTCTAATTTTTTTCCTAGTTTGTCTGTTAAGATTTTTATTTTCAAAATTTATTATAAAATATAGTATTGATCTGCCAAACAGTGTGATCATGGCTCAAATTTACATTGCATGCAGAATTGCTATGTCTATTGTCTAGATTCCTACTGTATCAAATATCTTTGGATTACGACAAGGAAGATTAATATAATGCTTCTATAATATTCATATGCTCCTTTAATTTAGATCTTTGTACATACTGTATTTTGGGTGACCTAGAAGTTTTATAAAAAAATGAAAAGCATTTGTATATCAAATACTTATTTTTATCTTCTTATACTTATTTTTATCTTCTTGTCTTTCTATCATTAGAATTCCTTTGCTACTCCCAACAGTGAGAGTGCTTCATAGTTTTTAAACTTCATTCACCACCATATGGGATATATATTAGCCTAAACTGTCAATGGAAAAAGTATTAATTTATTACAGGACTGCTTTTGTAAAAATGAAATGTATTTAAGAATATCTGACAAGGATCCACAAATCTATTTTTGTAGAACTAAGGGTTTTTGTAAATGGTATGAAAAATTTTAAGCAGTGTAGACCTGAGTGCTATTTCGTATGTTGTAGCCCACACACTAATAATATCTATGTTAAAAACTATTCACTCATGATAAAAGTCCACCTCAGACTTCTGCAACAAGAAAATCAGAACTGTTCTCTTTCTTTGTTTTTAAAGCATCCACATTAATTCCAGGTTCTTCTCTTGTGCCAAATACTGTATTGCTGCAAAAGCTCTTTGAAGTAACAGCGTTGCCTTCTTTGCTATTTTTTGCTATCTGTGAAGATAGTTCTGCCTCTTCTAAGCAGTGAACAGGAGTGGAGATGATGTAGTGGAAATAAGGAATGCCATGTCTGATTCATTAGTTGCAATTACTTATCATTATTCATTATTTATTTTGATTTATAATGGATAAAAAGAACCTACCCAGGGCCATTTTAACATGAATGATAAATGGAGTCCCATAAAACGATTAAACTGGCAACTGCTGCTTGTCTCTTAAGTGGACAATAATTGATGTAAGATTGAGAAATTCCAACCAATGCTTGCCTCAGTCTTTTTTTTCATACAATTCTAATTACAAAAGCTGGCCAATCTTCCCCAAAGCCAGGAAAATTTTCAGAAACTTTTAGCAAATGATGAAAAAGCAAGTTAAGGCCTCGTGTAAAATCAGTCACTTTTCTCAACACAGACAACAAAACTTATTCTTGAAGATCAGCAGTAAATTCAGTTCAGAGTCTGTAGAAGACTAAAAAAGTGTCAGGGAAAGGTTTGAGAGAAAAACACTCTTGTTCTTGTTCAGGATATTGATCAGAAGATCCAGAATTTCTTCTGCAAGGTGGAAATCATCCTTCATGATGTTAATGTAGTGCAGCTGCTCTTTGAATAATTAAAATTCTCCACCAAGAACAGGAAAGTATATCAGTTATTAGGATGTCAGGAACATTGTTAAATACAATAAAATAGAATACCAATCATTTAAGTGTTCCTAAAGCAGTTGTATTGGAAAGAAAAAAATGTATATATACACTTGTGTTATTCAGCAGTTCATATCAAATTTGTACTGGAAAGGGACAGCATGTTCATAGTACATATACTTTGACTGATTCTACCTATTTGCTCTCTACCTACTAATGCTATTGACTTTGCTATCCTTTTTAAAAAGAAGCCTTAATGCCTAGGAAAGCCTTGCAAATTTAAACATAATCTAACATAATTAATCTTGCAGTCACCAAGAAAACAATTCTAAATATTTTCATTTCTGAGATATTTACCTATTATTATGCAAGTATTCTTTCTCTTTTAGAAACAAGAAGAATATATTGAAAAGGGTTGCCCACCTGTCCCATGGCAAGCATGTCCTTATGATGTGCCTGAAGGAAGTTAGCTGTTTATTGTTTGTTGCAGTGATTTGTGAGCACAGCAGTTATCTGTATTGTGACTCTCAGTGTATCTAAATGTGAAGCACGAGTTATCCATGGCAGACAGTCTCCAATGAAGCCAGGCCTCAGTATTTTGTGCAATTTTAAGAGCTGGAGATCTTAATGTTTGTGCCTTGAAGAGAAGTTAAATTTAGGGACCAGTCATCATTCCTGTAGTAGGATCTTCACCATGGAGTCAGTTGAGCTGTAGGTAACAGGAGTATGAGTACTGTTGTTTAGTAAATCTTGCAAGGGACAGCAAAGCCCCTTGTGCTTCTTTGAGTCTTTTCTGTTATCCGATGTGGTCTTCAAATGAGAACTGTAGGAATACCTCTCGGTTTGAGGGAATACCATGTATCCTTCTTCTATGGCAGCCACACAAGAAGAAATGCTGTGATTATCTGTCAATGTATACACACCACCTATGACAGGCCATTAAAATGTTTCTACTCAGACACCTAGGAAGGTGTCTTAAGCATGCTACTGAATATGCTGCTGAGTGTTCTTACTAGTTGTTGTATCAGCTGTAGAGCTAATGACAGTGCCTGTTTTCCTACTGACTTTTGTCCTTTAATCGCTCAGATCTGTCTTCCATGGAAATAACATCTGTTCCTTCCTGAATCTGTCTGTGACACCCCTGCAGATAAAGCATTTTGTCATTAGTCTGCAACTAGATATGTCCAGATTGCCTGGCCCAGCTGCCTTCAGATGGGGTGTGTAGCTGTTACATTCCGCCTACCTTCCTCTCAGGATATTGTATCTCAGGATGTAGCTGTGTCCACAGCCATTTGTCTACCTCCCCGTTTCCTAGTTTCAAAATTTATAACATCTTTTAGACATTTTTTAGAAAGTCAAATTCTTTTTGAGCCTTTTCCCGTTTGCTAAATCTACCTAAAATTGTCTCACTCAAAACTTACTTGAGGATTGACAGGGAAGAAAAAGTAGTTACTATAAACCTTCTGTCTTGAGACATTTTAAAATGAGAACTATTTCTTAAAAGTCGAACTTGACATGTGTATTTGAAATATCTCAAATTTATTTGATAAAATGTGGTAATATTTCTCTACTGTATAAAATGAAACTTATTGGTATTCAGTAGGTTAACAAATACATGTAGAATTCCTTGTATACTATGTAGTCTTCATCATATTAATCATATAAGTAAATTTATGAAGTTCACTTTCTCAAAAGAAGTAGCATAATATTTGAAACTTTTTAAAGCAGTGTTTTGGATATTTTTACTAGCATTTATTGAAAAAATACAGGATTTTGGTTATTATGCACTATGACAGGATTTGCACAGATTTTATATAAGAGTGAGAGCAAGTGAGATGAATAGTGTCCTAGAATAATTTTAGAATAGACACTCAGACCTCTGCATTTTTTATAGCTTCTTGTAATGTTTTCACACTTTGCATACTCTAGGACTCCTCTGTGCAAAGGCTGGTGTTGTAGACTTCTCAGTCACTGATTTTGCTGTCTAGAGTATAAATTGAAAAGCTGCTAGGCTTCTATTACACATACCTAACAGCACAGATCATAGAGGAGGTAAAAAAACACTAATGCACATGAGAATAATTGGCTGTATTTACGCTTTTCCAGCTTCTGAATTAAGAGTTAAATTATGCTTAGACAACATAAAAGATTACTCTCCCTCTGTGCCCTGACACTTCATCACTTAATGAAGAGATAGGTGGAACTTCAGAAATGAATTATTACCATTAAAAAAAAAATCAGCTGTAAGAACTTGAATACCACTGCAAGACTTGTCCTAATATTAAGTTTGCTGCATAAAAATGCCAGGTTTATGTGGTAAAGGGCAAGATGGACAGCTCTGCAACCATGTGCTTGCTAATTAACCAGCACTGAAAATAGCCTTGTCATGAGTGAACAGCCATCTCCTGTACAAATAGGAAGCAAATGATTTTGCTGCTTAGACCAGAAGATGAATACAGAAGCAGGCTGGATGCCACTGGAACAAAAGGAAAGCAACTCACAGAAGACTGTTAGGTACCGAAGATGCTTTTTCATTCCATACTGAGAATTTGGGTGCTATAAAATTACTAGACTTATAGTTTTTTTTTTTTTTTACTAGTAGCTCTAAACTGAATGGACAATGAAAAAGTGAAGCAGAAAAAAAGAGAGATTACCCAGACAGTTCTGCCAAGGTTCATTAGCTTTATTCTGTGTAATCAATTTTCTGCTATTCTTCCAGCACCTTATTTAATGCTTCCAACCTTTGCAATAACTTTTGTTTCTGCATTCTCTTAAAATGCATCTATTTATATGCAACAGTGAAAATAAGTTAGGGAATTGTTAGAAAATTAGGGGTTTATGATCAGTTGTGATAGTTCTCTCTTGTTTTATTTTATGAGAAAATCCTTAGCTGAAAATCAGACAAATCTAATACAATTCTCTCAGTCTCATTTTCTTTTCTGCCTCTAATGACACATTTGTGTGTGCACACCTCTTTTTAATAAATAATTGAAGCTGCTGAACTTTTGCTTTTCAGAAGTGTCACACTAAGATAATTGATATTGGAAGTGTACTGTGAAGCAACCCTTAGATTTTAAAAAGCCAGCTATTGTAATAAATTTCAATAAGAATCACTGAGGTTAAAGGAAATTAGCTATCTATTGTTGGTGGCATTAATTTGGGAGTGCTGCAGTTGTCTGTATTATGAGTCTCAGTACATATAACTCTATTTCTCAGTTTCTATCTCAACCAGCTGATAAGGCTTAATAATTCAAAATTAAATAATACCATACACTTCTACTTGTGGAAGATATAAATAACTATTCTGTTTTAAACATTAAAAAGTATTAGAAATTACAATAATTTACCCCATGAGGATGCAGATTGTAATGATAATTTCTAGAAAAACTGTTGTTTTTTATGTAAAGAGTATGGATCTCTCAAGCAATGAAATAAATAAGCTTTATTGTTTTCAGGTTTTTCCGTGACAGTAAAAACAAGTCTTTTTTTTAGAGTTATAATTCAGTTATTGACAGTGCAGTGCCTGCACCACCCAGTCAGAAACTCATGGTTTCTTACAGAACAAATACACCACATGAAGCTCTCCTCACATTAGGGTCATCTCCACTAACACTGGGATGTACTGTTGGGCAGCTCCTTCCAGCCTAGTAGGTTTGATTCAGGTGAATTTGTGCACAGTATTCAATGAACACTTAAAAAGAGTCTTTGATAAAGCGTAATATTTTAATCTTAATAGGGAAAGGATAAATGTGCTTAGGTCTAGGATGATATTTCTTTTTATTTGTGTAGTGGTATGGGGAAAATTTTTGGCAGTAGGAAAGTTACTCACTCACTATGCCTACAGTGTAAAGTAGCATGTACTCTTCCTATGAACTCTCTCTCTATCTTTGCTGTCACAATTAAATATCATATTCTTTCATCTTTTACAATGGATTTCAATGCTTGTTGTATTGGTATTTTCTCCTGAGTTATTCCTGTTTTACCCTGCCCTGGCTTCGTACAGCTGGTATAAGAGTTAGTAAATCTGGGTGTCCACAGCAAAAAGATCTGTGTCCTTCTTGTAATTTGACTTCCAGCCAAGGTGGGATCAACATGAGTTTCAGCCACAGACAGAAAGTTTGGGTTCGTCAGCCATAAAGGA
The DNA here is from genome assembly GCA_013399945.1 of Ploceus nigricollis. NCBI lineage: Eukaryota > Metazoa > Chordata > Aves > Passeriformes > Ploceidae > Ploceus > Ploceus nigricollis. Next base: position 2,876,741 of record VXBC01005897.1, on the reverse strand, counting down.
GCCATTATGTACTTTACAGCTCCAACAATTAAGGGACCAGAGGAGAGAATCAGTTTCAGAACATACATCTGAATCTTTAGATAGAGGCTTTGAGAATTTTTGCCTGTTGCTGTTGTTGTATTCGTTACCTTTTAAAATACTTCTCTGCTCAAAACAAAAATGATGGAATGGTCATAGACATTAATATTAATAAGTGATTAAAAATCTCTAGCAATTTACAGTGGAAGCACGATAACTCCATTATTATCTTTGAGTAAAGTTTATAATTGTTATGGGAATTCTAGCTAGCTAAGCTATGAAATAGTAAGCACAGAAGTGTTGCAGGTGCAGGTTACATGTCATATAAATATTGTTTAACTCCTGAGAAATAACCAAGAGAAGAAGGGAGAAAATAAACCAAATAAGAACCCTATGAGTTGAATCATAAAAATGCTCCTACTCCTGAAGATATGCAGTTCATGCAGCTCAGGCAATAGGAAGAGGCAGTCCAATCTTTTTTAAGTCAGATGCCTATCTCAAGTATAGAGAGCCAGGAGTCAGTGTTTGGTTCATGTCTCCTTGAGCTTTATTTGGCAGAACCTACTACTATGAATGTGCACCCATTGGGGTCTGGTACTACTTTTCTGCTGCTACTTCTGACCACCTTCACTGTCTGGCAAGACAAGCCCCACTTGTCTGGAGTAGCAACCTGGGCTCTTGGCACTATTCACTTCAAGAAAGATTGAACTCACGACATTACGTCCTAATCCCTATTCTGAATGAAGATGTGCTTCTCTCTCCACTTTATGCCACAGAAGCAATGATTGACAGCTCATCAGAGAGGGGAGATTCTCTCCTTATGACCACAGACACTACTGGGCTCCCGGTCAGTCCCATGAACAGGAACATTCTCCACTGAGGAATGCTTTAGACAAAGAAATAGTATTGCAGCAGCATCCAGGAGTGAGTTCAGTGCCAAACACTTTGCTAGAATTATGTTTTTTCTTGATACTTCTGATCGTCTGGCTCTTGACTCCATGCCTGGCTACCCACAGTCTGGCTCAAAGAGGGAGAGTGAAAACCACACTCACCCTAAGTTAGAAAGTGGAGTATATTGGTGTTGACCTAAGATGGATCTGAGGTACTTAAACAGCAATTTAGATAGCTGATCTGGTTTGTTAAATGAGCATGGGATGATGTCTTCTCTCCTACACCTGAAAATGCATCTACCTGAATGGCATTACAGCAAGTAGGTGCTGCCCACACTCTCTCCCATCATTGCCAATGATAAGGAATTCTTTAGTCCTGAGCAGATAGTCTAACACCTCGATGAATTGCTGAATTAATATTTACCTGAATATTTAACTGCTTTTTTAATGTCACCAATGTTTTATATTGTGTCCTGTATTAGAAACAAAATAAACATATTGGCACATTAAGATTAGATTAGTAGAAAAGGGATTAGTTTATAGAAATTTGTCAGGAATTCATAGAAGCTGTAAGATACGATAAACAGTGTTAGTGATAGACTGAAAAAAATCTTAATATGAAGGAAATCAGAAAATACAATAGTTAGAGGAAATTTAATGCATGGATAGATTTTGAATCACTTGTTTTTTAGTTATTTGTATATATGAAACAACCTTTTTGTAATGGAAGACACATAGTAAATATTGTAAATTTCAAAAATACTTTTATGTCTGTTCCTTCATTTTAATGCATTCTAGATAAATATTGCACATTTTTAAAATTTTATTGCCTTAGACAGTTGCCAGGATAACATAATAGGGAATCAAACATGTGACTCCATGTGTGCCAGACAAAGCCATCAGTAGCTAAAACCCATCCAGTTTCTTTGACCTTCTTAAATTTGCAGCAAATAATATTAGCATTAGACTTTTATCATTTTTTCTGAAAAAGACTAGCAAATGTCAGTTTTGGCCTAGGCATTAATATTTATTATTATTGCTGTAAATTCACGCCATTGTTTCTAGAAGTCTGAGAATTGTGTCTCCTCAGTGTATGTCTGATGGTTACAACTGAAAGGAAAATCTAGGTGAACTGACAACTCAGTGAGTGCATTTGGGTACTGTAGTGAAGCTTCACACCTGTTGAAAGAGATTGCTTACAAATCCATTTTTTATATTATTCCCTGTGGTTATCTTGAAAAGATAACGAACAACCTTCCATTTAAATTAATTGGGATGTTTTGTTTGTAAATTGTACTAAATTCCTTTCCTTTGAGCCTGTATGAAAGCTCCAGAAGATAAGAAAAATATACAGAAAAATCCCTTGTAACATACAGGTTAAATTGCTTAGTAAAAAGCTGTGAGTAAAGGTGCTTACTAATTATGGTGACAGTTATCAGAATTATAGATTGGTGCAAAATAGAACAGAGGCACCTAGCAGAGATGAACACTAGTGGGTCACTGTTGGATTTTCTTATAGGTTTGTCTCATAGTTACAAGAAATATTTTTCATATTTGTCAAGCTAAAATTCTGTGGAGTTTATTTTTAGAGTGTTCATGGTTTATTTAGAATTAAGGTCTATAATTTCCAGCAGCTGTCAGTCTTAGTATAAGGATGCCCATGCTTTTGCCCAAGTGGCAGTCTCATTAACAAATGCTCTGTTAATTTGCATATCAGCATAAATATACTATAAATCGTCTTTTGCTGTAGTCTAGATAATATTTTTAAAAGACTGTTGCTATCTTGGGTGGAGGAGAAAATTCTTAAAGAATGGTCTGTTGGGACCTGTAACCATGGTAACTAGAGATCCGACTTGCTATAATTTGTTGTAAGTTAAAAGATCTAACACTGATTTACTTTTTACTTCACAAAACGTAATGGATTCTCCAATAAAGAACCCATACAAACAAGTGTTGTGCTTCTGTGTACTGTTGAAATTCACTAAAAACATATTTTGGGAAAATAATCTGCAATTTAAAAAGGTCTTTGTTTTCAGTTGAAAGTCAGAAGATTGTAACATGTTGGTACTACATATGAAGTTAAGTTACAGTATATAGGTCTTTCTCCCTCCTTACGATTATCTATGAAATATTTGTACAGGGCAATTTTAGTAATAATCTAATGACAGTTCTGAGTGTATGTGCTTGTATGTTCTCCTTCCACCATTGACAGTGCCGTATTCTTCCATGTTGTCACTGTATTTCCACTTTGTGTTGTTGTTTCGCACCAGTACCTGAAACCCACAGGCAGGTAGAAAGGGTAAAAACTAAATCTAACGCTCACGTAGCCCTACCTCCCTAAGCACTGTTCAAGGGGCTAAATGGCAGGGAGGGATTCCTGCAAATCAAGTCTCTTTTGGAGGCAGGGAAAGAAAGGAAACAGAAATGTTAAGTCAACACTTTCCAGGCTGGAAGAATGAGTTACTCCCTTTAATTACATTTTAGATTTGGGGGTCTTTGAAGTCAAGGATTAACAACCTTCCTACTTTGAGATTAAAATAAAATAGCTAATTAGCCCCTAAGAGAGAAAATAAGTCCCACAAAGTTGAGCCTTCGGCTTTGTTTTATGTTTCTATGACCTCTGAGGATTATGAAGGTTTTGTTTTTGGAAGTAAAGGCCCATTTTGTGGGAAGCTGTAACTCAGGGGGATTCCTGCATGAGCTGATTAGGACCTGTGGTGTCTTGGTACAGAGATTCTCCAAGTCCTATTTCTAAGAATTAAGGCCCAGATACTGAAAGAAAATTACTTCTGTCAAATGCTTTGACTCTCAGTGCTTTCTGAAGGAAATATATATTTTCCATATACCTTTCAGCTGTAGTAATTGCCTTGTTCAAGTAAAGACATCTTTATATTTTGCTCATAATTCCAAGCAAGAATGACATTTACTGTTAATTCTTCAGGGAAAGACAGATTACAGTCTCTTCTTATGCTACTCCTTTCTTTAACATTCTTTGTAAGATGTCTCTTCTATATCAGTTGTGAAACAGTAGCCTTTTTAGGTATTGAAAGCTGACAGGTGTGTTTAAACAGCATGTACACATCCCACAATTTTAATGTTTGCAAATTTAGCAGAAAAAGCTTTTAAATATGCTGAGTTAAAAAAGGGTGAACCTCGTATCGCTATTTGTCACGTCTGCACCAGTTATTGATGGCAGTTTCAGAAGCTGCCATTAACTTAGAATACCACAAATGAAATGGAGTTTACAATATCAATCAAAATTTGAATATAGAAATAGATTAAACAGTTTCTATGTTGAAGCCTATCCATTTGAAGAATCACCCAAAAGGCAAGCTGTCTTCTTATAGAATTTATGTGCTTTGAAGCATCTTCCTTTCTATCAAGAGTGAATATATGATATAAACTCATGAAGATCAGTTTCTATAAAATGCATCTAAATTTTATGAAAGAGTCATAATGGAAGAAAACAAAGTGATGCAATTAGTGCAAATCTATCAGCCTGAAGCAAGAAGAGCTAAGAATATCTTCTACCCATATTTCTACTCTTCAAAATTTAGCACTTTCTCCAACAGAGTTTCATTTGGGATCTCCTTACAAATGATCTTTGAAGTGTAGCTCAATCTCATATATGATATTTTGTCAATAAATATCTTTGAAAATCAGTATGTTTGTGAGTGAAAATGCCAGCAGGCTTTCTTCTGCAGGTGCATATCTACCATTTTATTTTATTTTAAGTATTAGCTCTTCTTGGAGTTCGACTTGGAACTGTTTCTCTGTTCTTTTCCAACAGAAACTTGGAGTTTCTGTTTTATTATACTATTTCTAGGGAAAAGGCTTTCTTCTATGGGAATTATGATATTGATACAGCTCAAAATATTTAATTGGTTTAAAAATAACATTCCCTTAATAAAGAGAGACCTGAGTCAAAGGGTAGTCTATCATTATGTAATTAAAAGATACATAAAATATTCATATGCTCAAGAGATAAGACTTCAGAAGTTCAAATTTAACTTTCGAATCTCTGATTTTTGATGAAGGAAAATTAATTTTGCATGAATTTAATCTCTTAGTTGACCCTTAAAAAGGAAGAAAAATAATCTCCATTATATGTCCTACAATAATTGTTGGAGTTCCAGGTTTGGGGTGGTTTTGGGTGTTTTTTCTTTTTTTGTTTGTTTCCTTATTTTATTTTAACCATCTTATTCAACTTTTATGCTATTCTTATCTCCTCTCTGACTGCATAGTTAAAGTTAAATTGTTCTAATTTAAAGTCAAATCACCCTTCTTTTCTCTGTTATGATACAGCCTCTTTGCTGCACATAAGCTTTCTCTGGAAGAAGGCTTTACATTACTAAGTGTGAATGGTGGGTCTGGCTTCATACAAACACATAACTTGAAACAGCAACAACCAGAAGCTTCATAAACTGCTGAAAGTAGTGATTTTTCTACAGCTAAAGAGAGAAATCTAGTCATATCTAGAATTTGACTTGGTCCTGACAGTATTGCATCTGAAACAAAATATAATTGGAGAATACAAGGTTTTACCATAATTAGTTTCATGAATGATTATCAATTTAATGTTCTGTCAGCCAATTATCACTTTTTATCAAAGTCTGCATGAGTGTATTGTGTTTGAAAAGCTAATTGTATCTCCACAGGGTGCTGTCTTTTCTCCTGTGTATTTAAACTGAACCATCATCCTCTCTCCCTTCCTGATTCCCTCCCTTCTTTTTTCCCTCCCTCCTTCCATCCCTCCCTCCCAGTTTTCAGGTGCCAATACCCACACAAAATCTAGGATATGTTATCATGGGGTAAATATCAGAAATAATTCAGGTGAGATAAATATGGATAGTATGAAAGGAAGGTTTTATAGCAACACTGTTTTTTGTAGTTGTGGACAAGGTATATAGGAAAGGAAAGGCCAGATAGCATGGAACAAGTGAACTTGACAAGAGGACTGGTGTCAGGAGAAATGTAGGTTACAGAGGGCACACAAAGTTGGCATGAAGCCAAAGATAAAAAGAAAGCAAAGCCAAAAAAAATCAGCAACAGCAGGAGTGATTAGATGTTCATCAAATCTACAGATGCCTCTACACTGGGGAGAATGGTTGAGATGATGGAGCAAAGGTCTGCCATACAGAAGGACCTCAGCAAATTAGAGGAATGGATTCTTCTCCTAATCTCACCAAAACTCAACAAAAATAAATGTAAATACTTGCTTCTGAGATAGAATAACCCATGAAGAAGTATTGTCTGGGGACTGAGTAGATAGGAGCAGCTCTGAAGAAAAGGATCTGGGCATTCTGGTGGAGCATGTTTTAGCAGTGTGACTTTGTGGTAATGAAAACTAACACCACAATAGTAGCCCCATCCAATAATAGTCTATATTAGCAAGAGTGGAGCCCGCTGGTCAAGGAACATGATTATTCTTTCAACACAGGACTGATAGAATTACATCTTGAATACTGGTTCATGTTTTGGGAAAGTAGAAACATTGACAGGCTTGAGAGAGTCCAAAGGAGGATCACTAAGGTTGTCAGGTAGCTGCAGCACAAGACACACAGAAAAAGCTGAAGGAGCTGTGGCTGTTTAGCCTGAAGAGGAGAAGAGATGGGAATGGGGAATATAACTCCACTCTTCTATTCCCAAATGCAGAGTGCAGACAGAAACAGACTCTTTATCGCTGCAGAAAAAGAACAGTTGCAGGTTGCATTAATGGAAATTATGGTGAGTTATGAGAAAAATGGGTCTTGCTGAGAGTGGTTTGACAGTGGAGAAAATGTTCAGAGAAGCTGCGGAATCTTCACCCTTAGAGATTTCCAAAATTCATCTGAAGACCCTGCTCTGTGCAACTTATGTAATTTTAAAGTTCGCCCAGTCATGAGCAGGAATTTGGACTAGAGTACTTTCAGTGATCCCTTGAAAATTCCTGTGTTTCTGTCTTTCTGTCTAAAAAAAAAAAAAGAAAAAAGAGAGAGAAAAAGTTTTTTGGGTTTTTTTGTTTCTTTTTATCAATTGTGATTTCAAGCTGTAACTGTAACTCCATACATACAAAAATTCTGTATTTCTGTCTAGTCAGGTGTTAAGACTTTAGTCTGTGTGCCTTTGCACATGCTAAAAAGCAGTAATTGGAATACCTGATTTGTTTTAGAAAGCTGCTATAGAAAAGCTGAAACTATTTTACATTTCTGTGATAGTGTGTTTTAGTACTTCTCACCTGAAGTATTTAGCTGTTGAAATTATATTTTGCCAGGGGCAGAGTGGCTATGCACAACAAATCCTGCTACTTGACTGCAGTTGGCAATCTGGTATTCTGATGCTGCACAGGTGGCACTGTGTTTCAGATAGGTATATCATGGATATGTCAAAAAATTGAGATGTCCAAGAAATTTTCTTTAAAAAATAATAATTTTTTCCACTACTTTATAACATACCACACAAAAATATTTATAGAAATGAAATTCCATCAGGCAAGTAATGACTGTGTATCTGATTCTCAGGTTGCAGTAGGATACACACATCACTGACTCTGACAGCCAGGCAAGCTGATATGAGTGGGTTTATTCATACTGTGGACAATCTACAGTAAAATTATGACTTTTATTAAATCCAACTATTTCAGAATTTTGTTTAATTTTTTTTTTTTAATATGGGCTAAATTGTTGCTCATTTAGTACTATTCAGGTAGTTCTGATTTACTCACATTCTCAGTATGTACCATATTTGTTCTCTACTGAACCAAGCCATTACCTCCTTGGAGCAGGAAGTCATGCATAGAATCATACAATCATAGAAATTTTGTGGTTAGGAGTGACCTGAAAGGTCATCTAGTGTCAACCACTCTGCCATGGGCAGGGACACATTTCACTAGACCCGCTTTGCTTATAGCTCCATCCAGCCCAGCCTCAAACATCTGCAGGGATGGGGCATCCACAATTTCTCTGGGCAACCTGTTCACCCTAATCACCCTCACAGTAAAAAATTTCTTCCTAATATCTAATGTTCTCTCTAGTCTTTGGTAGTCTGTTTTCCTAGAATGATGCCATTTGAATGGGAGCTATTAAAGTTTTATTATTCCTGGTCCAGGACACCCATGGCATTGCCTTGATATCTTATACTCTAAGCCGTTTAATGATGCAGCAACTTCATACCCTCAATTAGAATTCTACTTAAATGTAGAGAGATTCTCTGAATTGTTATATCCTCAAATCACATCTCCTGTGTTACATAAATGAAGTGTAAAAATGGCTTACAACTCCTGCAAGATGCACTGCTGTACAAAGAACTGCTCATAAAATTACCGGATAAAATGAACGGATTAAGAACATTCATGCTGTTATTTTCAGTGGATTAAATATCCATGCTTTTTATTTCAAGTTAATCAGTCCTTTGTACTGCAGGACAGAAAAAAAAAAATCCCAACCCTGTCCAGTAAGCCTCAGCAGTGAGAATCATTATAAAAGCCTTCATTGCCATGAAGGAATTGCTGAATTTTTTGAGATCCCAAATTGCGTTTCCTAAGTATGTACGATGCCAGTTCTTTTTAAACTGAGCATAAAGGTTTATAAAATGATGTATTCAAAAAGTTGAGTTGAAAAAGTTTCACAAATATTCTAAGCCATGTTATTCATTCTGCCTAAATTTTAGCATGCACTCCATATAATACACCTTAAAATACTCCCACACATGATACTAATTTTTGCTGAAGGGGACTGGATGACATAAAGTGGGTTTTTTTTCAAATTGCATGTCTTAATAAAGAGATTTTGCCATTGACTTACTGAATGCACAAAAATCCCACACTACTCTGTGATTTATCCTAGACCAGCTAAGCAAGTAAGGCATACTTTTCTTAAAGATAGAACACACACAAATGGGAACACATAATAGAAACCCTTATGTGACATGAGCTTGAACATTCTATATGAAGTGTCTCTCGTAACTCTTACATTTATACAATTATAAATTTTCAATTGTAATCTGTATTGATGAACTGTAGGCAGTTTTGAAAAATAGATAC
>VXBC01005897.1:2806268-2867629 GCA_013399945.1 Ploceus nigricollis | reverse complement strand
TGTCAGTCTGTACCTTAAGCCACAACATGAAAGAGAGCAGGAAATTCTACAGCTGTTTCTCCTCATCATGCATAAGCAGTTATTTCAAATTACCTTGAGCAAAGTTTTGAGGAAATTGAACCATCCCAAAACTGTCATTCAGCTATTACTAACTACTTTTCCCAGGTGAGTCTTTCCTGTTTGCTCCCTAAAGTGAAATATTGCTTGTCAAGATTACCAGTCACCATAATTGCTTGTGTAGAGTTAAACTAACTTTTTTTTTACAGTTTCTAATATATTATATTTTATTTAGAATATTTTCTTAGCTTGAAAAATAACCTTGGCTGCAAAAATACTTTTTAAAAAGTCTATGAATCTGAAATATTTTATGTATAATCCAAAGAAAGCTGTATACAGGTCCATAATTTAAAAGCTANTTACTCACATTCTCAGTATGTACCATATTTGTTCTCTACTGAACCAAGCCATTACCTCCTTGGAGCAGGAAGTCATGCATAGAATCATACAATCATAGAAATTTTGTGGTTAGGAGTGACCTGAAAGGTCATCTAGTGTCAACCACTCTGCCATGGGCAGGGACACATTTCACTAGACCTGCTTTGCTTTTAGCTCCATCCAGCCCAGCCTCAAACATCTGCAGGGATGGGGCATCCACAATTTCTCTGGGCAACCTGTTCACCCTAATCACCCTCACAGTAAAAAATTTCTTCCTAATATCTAATGTTCTCTCTAGTCTTTGGTAGTCTGTTTTCCTAGAATGATGCCATTTGAATGGGAGCTATTAAAGTTTTATTATTCCTGGTCCAGGACACCCATGGCATTGCCTTGATATCTTATACTCTAAGCCGTTTAATGATGCAGCAACTTCATACCCTCAATTAGAATTCTACTTAAATGTAGAGAGATTCTCTGAATTGTTATATCCTCAAATCACATCTCCTGTGTTACATAAATGAAGTGTAAAAATGGCTTACAACTCCTGCAAGATGCACTGCTGTACAAAGAACTGCTCATAAAATTACCGGATAAAATGAACAGATTAAGAACATTCATGCTGTTATTTTCAGTGGATTAAATATCCATGCTTTTTATTTCAAGTTAATCAGTCCTTTGTACTGCAGGACAGAAAAAAAAAAATCCCAACCCTGTCCAGTAAGCCTCAGCAGTGAGAATCATTATAAAAGCCTTCATTGCCATGAAGGAATTGCTGAACTTTTTCAGATCCCAAATTGCGTTTCCTAAGTATGTACGATGCCAGTTCTTTTTAAACTGAGCATAAAGGTTTATAAAATGATGTATTCAAAAAGTTGAGTTGAAAAAGTTTCACAAATATTCTAAGCCATGTTATTCATTCTGCCTAAATTTTAGCATGCACTCCACATAATACACCTTAAAATACTCCCACACATGATACTAATTTTTGCTGAAGGGGACTGGATGACATAAAGTGGTTTTTTTTTCAAATTGCATGTCTTAATAAAGAGATTTTGCCATTGACTTACTGAATGCACAAAAATCCCACACTACTCTGTGATTTATCCTAGACCAGCTAAGCAAGTAAGGCATACTTTTCTTAAAGATAGAACACACACAAATGGGAACACATAATAGAAACCCTTATGTGACATGAGCTTGAACATTCTATATGAAGTGCCTCTCGTAACTCTTACATTTATACAATTATAAATTTTCAATTGTAATCTGTATTGATGAACTGTAGGCAGTTTTGAAAAATAGATACCTGCTAATTCTTGCTAGCAGGAGGAAGTATAACAGTGATGGAGCCCTTTTTAAGAAAGCATAGTAAACACCAATAATTTTCTCTAATAAAGGCTCACCGATGTGCCACATCAATAGCAAAATGTAAGAATTATAAATAGATAATTCTAAACAAGTATCATGTGTCTAATAGCAGCCTAATAGTGGTATTAAACTTTGCCAGAACTTTACAGGGTGCTGCTTATTTTATCAAAATAATTTTTAAAAAGGGAATGAGGTCTTTTATAAATTTTAAGCCAACATATTTTTATGGAATTACTGTGGGAGTTGGCATCATTTTTGCCTCACCAGTGTGCCATATTCCCCTTCTCACCACATTCTTCTAGAAATAGTTTCCCTTTTCAGACATCTTGATGCTAAATCCCTGTTTGAGCACCCAAACAGGTCATGTTTCTTCTGTCAGTCTGTACCTTAAGCCACAACATGAAAGAGAGCAGGAAATTCTACAGCTGTTTCTCCTCATCATGCATAAGCAGTTATTTCAAATTACCTTGAGCAAAGTTTTGAGGAAATTGAACCATCCCAAAACTCTCATTCAGCTATTACTAACTACTTTTCCCAGGTGAGTCTTTCCTGTTTGCTCCCTAAAGTGAAATATTGCTTGTCAAGATTACCAGTCACCATAATTGCTTGTGTAGAGTTAAACTAACTTTTTTTTTACAGTTTCTAATATATTATATTTTATTTAGAATATTTTCTTAGCTTGAAAAATAACCTTGGCTGCAAAAATACTTTTTAAAAAGTCTATGAATCTGAAATATTTTATGTATAATCCAAAGAAAGCTGTATACAGGTCCATAATTTAAAAGCTATTTATCATTGCAAGTTTCTGTCAGTCAAAGTAAGGGCTACTGCAATTTCATAATAATGGCATAACTCCTAGGTAGCTAAGAAATAATACCAAATAGTCTAATAGAAACCCCATACAAACTTCATATATTTGCTGTGTGAGGCACTGCATGAGACTACTGGATTAAGGTCACATTCAGCAGCGTCAACAATTCTCTAAATTCTCAGTTCAGACTGGATATTAGTTTCCTCATGCAACACTATGAGCTAGTACTAATATGAGGCCATGGTGATCAGCCTTTTAACCCCAGCCTACCCTCAACAAACCTCTTCATGGAAGTATAAACAGCTTCCAGGATAGGTAGGAATAGAATGCATTCTTCTGGCTTACAGATCAGTGTGCTTCCCCTTGGCTACTAGGAATTTATTTCTTGGAAACATGTATCTGAAGGATACTAATTTTGTCCTGAGTAGCCAGATGATAGGCAGTGGGATTTGACTGAAGACCTGATGCTTCAAATTCTGAAAGCCTTGATGTATGTTTTCCTTGTAATCTTTAAGCACTTATGCTGAATTAAGCACAATTAAGCTCTTGAGTTTTTTGTCTTATCTGTGTTTGATGTAGTATTCTGCTAAACATTTCCATTTTGGATAGGAAATAAAGATAAATTATTTTCCCCTTTTTTTTATTTTATTTTATACAAAGTATTTTTCCTCTATTGTTCTTTCCCTAGCATGTCTCAAAGGATACAGTATAGCCGATTTTACAGGGTGAATTTTTGTCTACTTGATTTTAGCTTGTCTTTCTGAGTTTGTAATATATCAGTACAACTGGTGTTAAAGCCATGACAGAAAGGATCCATTATATGACCAAATGTGTGGAAGGTCAAAACTTCGCTGGAATTCATTATCACCCTATCACAAGTCATAGCGTCAGCCTGACTGAAAGGTGTTAAGTCAAAAAGTCAGTCTTGCTTTTCCTGATTTTAGCAGCTATATCTGAATGTGGGATAATTCTTGACCCTACATCTCGCTGCTTTCCCGAAGCTTGCTTGCTTTTATATCTGACAGCATAACAACATAGGTTGCTGCTCTCTAACCCATTTCTATCAAGAAGAGACAGCATTAACACTAGGACCACACTGAACTTGGCCATCTGGCCAATTGAAGAACAACTTACAGACTTAGACCCACAAATCCACGCTGTGCTGTGTTTGTGACAAACGGCATTTGGGCCTGTATCCCTTTAAGCCAGTTCGGCTCTAGGCAGCATGTAACATCAAGCACAGCTTGATGATCACAGCATTTCTTTGCATGTGTGCTGGTTGTGGCTGGGGTAGGATTAATTTTCTTCACCGTGGCTGGTATGGGGCCCTGCTTTCCTGGAAATGGATGAACTATCTGGCCATGGGAAGCAGTGAATCAAATCCTTGTTTTGCTTTGCTTGTGTGTGCATCTTCTGCTTTCTCTATTAAACTGCCTTTGTCTCAATGCTCATTTTTTTTTCTTTTCCCCTTCTAATTCTATTCCCAGTCTTACTGGTGAGGGAGTGAGTGAGCGGCTCTGTGGGGTTTGGTTGCTGGCTGGGGTTAAACCATGACAGCTTGTGGGCTTAAAAGGTGACCTTGTACTTATGGTATGTATTACAATAGGTCAAGCAACACTTAATTGTGTTGCTTTTGCATCAGTTCTTCAGTCACTTGGTAGATCTGATCTTTACCAAAATGCCCAAACATTTCTGTATTTGGAAACCGGAGCTCTAGGACATCATCTAAAAGTCTTTAGGTCATGGAAGATCCTGTTTAATTCAAGCTTGAATAAGTCTCTAATAAGACATGTCATTTTAGTGCCATGGTGTTGATGAGGTAGGGAAAGAAGCTGAGCTGTTGCAGATTAGTCAGGGCAGCTTATGGCCTTTGTGCTTCAAAGCATGTGTGCAGTTGCCAAATCAGCTGGACAACTCTCTTTTTTTTTTCTTTCCTTGCCAATGGTCAAGCTGCCAGAAACAAATAGTGATGTAAGTTGAGAATGAGAAAGTTGTTACCACAAATACTTTGAGGAATGAGCTGATATCCATCTTTCAAAAAAAAAAAATCATAAAAAGCGCTATTTTCTGATATTTAATATCAAAAAGAAAGCTTGGTTAGTGTTTGCAGTAAATCTCTCCTTTTTAGTGCTAAGTACCTGAGTGACTGCTTACTCTAATAAACGTTGGACGAATAGCAGCACGAGTAACCTCGATCAGATACCATCTAAACTGCATCCTTATTAGTCAGAAAGTGGCAATACTTTCTTCCTGACCTGGGACATTTCCATTCTGCTTATAGCTGAATGGGCAGCTTATATAAATTATTTGGTAAAATAGACTTCTCAGATGATAAAGTAATTCCTTGAAATGTATTGTTGTGAACATTCTTGCTTTGTTTTAAAGTCTTCTTTTGCATGCCACCCAGCAGAATTAGCACTTGCATTCATCCATATTTCCCATGCTTTGCTGTTAAGGATGGCTCATGTGGCAGGAACTGATCACCCTATGTGCTTTTTCCCCTCTGCTGAGCTCAGCAAATGCTCTGTGCAGAACTCCAGCAGATGGACGTATTATCTTCTGAAGACACACGTTTCTCTTATGGACCATGTTATAGCTTGTGCTTGTTCAGTTTGTACTTTAATAGACACACTAATAAAGAGATTATCCATGCAGTTCAGCTCTTGGCTTCAAAAAGGTGAAAGGTGTCATGAAAAATTAATAACGGAAAGGAAGATGAGGACAAATGCCTTGATTTCAGTGAGACCATGAGACTTTTAGGCCTGCTGATGTGCACCCTTTGTCTGTAGTAACCCTAAATAAAGAATGGTATGTATTCCTTTAAAAATAAATCCCACAGTTTTATATTCTATTTAAATATGTTTTCTTGGTATGATTTACAGTCCTAAGCTGTAGTCAAATCTCTTTCCTGGATATACTGAATTCCATTCCAACAGTCCTTTTCTGAGGAGTCTCTGAGATGGGGATTAAGATCACCATGACACAAAGATCTTAATTAAAGCAAGTTAGTGTTACTTAAAAAACGCTATGTATAAGACCTAGTCAGGATGGGATTTAAATTATAGTTGGTGTGCTTGCTTCTGTGGTCAAATGTAAGTGCACTTTGCAAGGAAAGGATGACAATGCTAGGGAAATTTGTACAGTAGATCTAAAACAAAGAGATTTAGAAAATAGTAGCTGATAAAGAATAGAACAGGAATATAAGAGAAAAGCATGGAGGCATGAACTTTAGAGAATCAGACCTCAGATATGCCAAGCAAACAAGGTTATTCAACTTTGCACATATCTCTGTCACTCAGAATATTTTGATGTTTTTGAAGCAATTTTCCCGTTTGAAAACAGAAAAAACCCCATGTGAGTAAGTTCCTGAACAATCAAAACACTATTGTTTGAAATAATGTCTTTGAGAATTCAGCAAAAAAAGGATTAGACATCTCTTAATTAAATGAAATTTTGGGTAAAATTATGTTTTGACTCTGGCTTTGTGGTAGTGGGGCTGTGGGCCAGGATAGAGGTTTGGGAGCTCAGTAGTTCTGACAGCTCTCTAGTAGCTACTGTAAGCTCTGATTCATTCTGCTTTGCTAGTAGGGATGTACTTTCATTACTTTAACTTGATGTTAAAGAAGCAGTCCTATAATTGGCAGCATCAATTGTCTGGGGACTGAGAGGGAGAAATTTTAAATACATCTCTTCGGGCTAAAAGGATACTCTATGTTTATTCAGTTTTAATGGAGATACACTTACAGGCATATTTATTCTAATGTTGTGCAAGATTCACCATTTTTTTAATATGCTTATTTTTGAAGATTCGGAATGTCCAAGCTCTGAGCTAAAAGCTTACAGCCTCGATTGCCATCAGATATTCTTCTTCTGTGGGGTGTGGGAATTTATGAGACTGAGACTTACAAGTATGTCTCTTGGTTTCAAAGAAGGCAATAATTTTTGCTCTTATTTAACACCTAGAGTCATGCAGTCTGGTGTTCAAAATCAGGGAGTGGAAGGACACACAGTGCAAAAAGCCATTGGGTTTTTCAGAGAAGCCCCCTGAATATTGCATAGTTGAGAGAAACAGCATTTATTGTCAACCAGCTTCTTGGGTGCTCCTCACTGTGCTGTGTGGATGCAGCAGCAGTAGGAGAGAGGACCTGGCATCCTCTCCCTTTCTCCCAGCTGTCAAAATCCTCCTACTTCCTGATGTTTACACCAGAATTCTCTACCATATACTCAGCCATCACTCGGCCTCTGCAGCATATGTCCTTCTGTGAATTATGGAGTTTTCTTGGCTTACAAGGCCTTTTCATGTTTGAAGCAGAAGTACCAGCCTTTCTACCTTTCTAGAAGAATTTTGACACCTGTAAAATTCTATTGACTGCATAAATACAAAATATAATCTGACATGAATCAGTGAGAATCCCTGTGTGTACAGAGAAAGAAAATATAGGCCTGTTTAAATATCAAAATCTTTGCTAAAATGATGTGAAGGGGCAGTTTGAAAAAAAAAAAGGTTAAATAATATAAAGCAAAAGGCTTTCTGTATTTCGGATGACAGTATGACTATGACAGTGGTGTAATTCAAGAACCAAGGGATTTAGTCAGAAACATAGTAACTGATCTTTCAATTATTTCAATTTCTTCTTTTTATGCTCTGAAGAAAAATAAAGAAATGAGGACATGAGAAGAAAAAATTTTCAAATCAAGTTGGCTGCACATTTTAGAGTATTTTTTACTCTCTCATGATGAATTTAGTTATGTATTTCTTCTAAATTTAAAATTATATCTAGAAAAAAATTGTATGAAGTGCAACTACATATATCAGTTATGAATATGATTAAAAATTATTAGAAGACTCTTCATATATAGCTGGTTCTGAAGTCCTTCTTTTTGAAGGAAGGAAGGAATCTGCAACTGACTTTACACTGAAATTCAATATTGATCAAATAGGGAGGTAAAGATAACAGGAGAGTAAGAAATGTCAGAAATGGTGATTGTTGGATTACTAGATTCCCTTGTACACCCCATGGATAGGGATGTTTGCATTACACTCTTCAGACCACTAAACCCAATAACACTAAGGAGTTGGTCTTCTTATCATGGTTTATTGGCTAAGCTTCAGTGTGCCCATAATGGAAGGGGGCAGAAGAGATCCAAAGGCAGAGGAGTTGACAGAATGATTCAGAAAATCTTTGCTTGATTTCATTAGTCCTAGAAAATTGTCTCTGTACGTGAAAAAGGTTAGTGTTAGTTTGAGACCATGATTGTCTATGAATTTGAACCAAACGTAATTTGAATGGGTTATTTGACAGTAAATAGCAACCTTCTGGACCCAGTGTTGCCAGTTATTTATCCAGGAGTTGCACAGGCATTTATGCTTTCAAGATACCCAACTTTGAATGACTGGCTGTATTGAAATTTATCGTGCTTATCTATCACTGGCTTAGCTAAAAGCACCATGTAAAACTTAGTTTTTTAAATACTATGTGTTTAATGTGATAGCTTTATAATCAGTTCCTTCAACAATTTGCTAGTGAAATTTGGACTGTAGATTTTGCATCATAGCAATCAATGCCACAAAACTTAAAATTTGTCAGGTAGCAATAGGATACAGGGTTATTCCATTGTTTCACCTCAAACATGCACTCTCTAAAGGTAAAAAGGTCTATTCACAGAAATAACATGAAAAATATTCTCATGGTGAGGGCAAAATTTCTCTTTCTGGCAAATTATCTACAGAAGCATCACTATTTATCAGTTTGTGATAAATACTGTGCCTCCAGTATTTGCTATTTCCAGTCCATGACTACCATGCTAAGTCATATGATAATTTCCAGTAATTTAGATTTTTTTGAAAGCAAAAGATTGGACACAGCATCTGTTCACTGGAAAAAACATATTGCAATGCTTCTTATTGGCTGGAATAGGAATACTATTAGGCTGGTTAACTACTAGCTATAAGACTTTAAAAATATAATGGCAATAAAAATCAGGGTGAAGGAAACTCTTGAGGTTTCTTTTGTGTGTGTGTGTGTGTGTGTGTGTGTGTGTGAGTGTGTATATTTTGCTGGGCTTATTTGTTTATTATTTTTAATATTTTGTTGATAATTCTATCATGGCTTAGGACTCTATATGTGAATACCAAACAAAGTGACATTTGGTGCATTAAAGGTCTGATCGCAGGTCAGGAAACTGCCCTACCAGAGATGAAAGAGGCAAAGGTGATGGGTATGATAGGTAGTATGTTAACAACCTAACTTTGTGATGTCTTCAAGGAAAAGAAAAAAAATTATAAAAGGGCATGAAGGAGAATAATGAAGTACTTCTGCCTGTGCTTACAAGGAAATCTTCCAAAATCTGAAAAGCAAAACGAAGAAGAGAAACAGATTTTTTAAACATAGTAACTGGATGAAGGCTTGGATCATGAGCTCATCAGTGGCAGAACTCAGTCTTTGTGGCTGATGAGAGAGAAATGGTCTTGATAATTGAGGCTGGTGAAGGAACAGTGAAGGAAAAGACAAGTGGGATGGAGTAAAATTGATGCCCCTCAGCAACTCACTGGATACTAAAATGACTGAAACTTCAGATGTCAGAGACTTTTATACTTTTTATATGTGCATGTGCAGGTGAAAATGTACAAAATATCTAAGATGCTATGCAGTGAGAATCTGCAAGGTTAAAGATAAATAAGTACCTAGGTTTTTGCAGGGCACTCTCTGATTTAACATCCAAATTAATGATTTCAAAGAACTAGATGACATGTAAGTGAAATTCATAGGTAACTAAAATTGCCAGGAAATGAAAACATATTTAGCAGAGAGAAGGCATCCAAAAACTGGAAGAACTGGTTAGTGAGAGAATATGTAAATGCAAACGTACTAAAGCAGGACTGTTTACAAAGTGCAGGGGTAATAAAGGCCAGTGATCATTAAAAATTGAATATCTATAGGTCAAGATATGTGACAGAAGTGTGGAAAAGACTCAGAGGTCTAATTTGAGAGTTGTTACAGATTGCAAGTATTAGGTTGTAAAAATTTTGGTGAAATATTGCTAGTATTACAGGAATAAATTTCCCTTGGGATATTTGAAGTTGCCTGATTAAAGAAAAACTGCTGTAAATTATCGTAGGTTTTATGTATTTTTACACCACATAATCAATTTACCAACAAAAGAGTACTCTATATCTTACATTGACCAGTCATTCTATAAAACCTGTTGCTTTAAAACAGCCCTGCATGTGAGTGTTCCTAAAATTGATCAATTTCCTGGATTTTGTTAAGAATATATACAATGTACTTAATTTTAGAAGAGGAAATGTGAATAATTATGTAGACTGTCTAGTAAAACTAAGTGGACCAAACAGTTCCGGAATTTAAAAATTAAGAAGAGTTAGAATATCCTTAAGTGGGAATGCAAAAAGTACTTAAGGGAAAATATTTCATTAGGAATAGTTAAAGCTCACAACCGATAAATAAAGAACTCCCCATTTTTTATACTTTTTTTTTTTAATGATCATAAGCAGACAGCTTTTTTTTTTAACTTTTCAATATGAAAGCTACATATTAGAACTTGGCATACACTAGGAGTGTGAGAATTGTCAAAATTCAAGCCAAGCTACAGCATACAAAAGGTGATCAAAACAAACAATCTTGAGCCATGTAAAATTAAGAACAAGAAGGAAGAAAAAGGGTTTTTATTCTAGGATTAGACAGATGCTATAAATGGTTCTTTTTGCCCCAAATTCTAAATTAATATCTTGTCAAAGCTTTCTATAAAGACAAAGGTGCTTAACATGGAGAAAATGATGAAAAAGGGGACATGGAATTGTGACTTACTGTTTCACCAATGAAAAAAGCTTAAAAAATTCCATATGATCTAGATGGGGAAGATTAGAAAGTCTTCATTCCAGAATTTTGAAAAAACATGTTTAAAAACACAGATCTATTCAATTAACTTATTCTTAGTCAACATTTCCCAGCAGATATCATATAGTCAGAGAACAATGCTAAAGTTTACACTTTAAAATTAGTAAGGGTTTTGTATTGAATTTAGAGATTTGGGATAGTGGATTCATCTGGCCCTTATCACATGCAAAGTTTTAGAACAAATTTCAATGGCAATTATAATGAAATGTATTAAGGCAATTAGAAATAGGACAAAATAGGACATGTTTTTAACTGCAATTTTTCTTTGATAAATAATTTTCTAGGCAAATGGCATGCAGTAAAACTCATCTATTTGGACTTCAGTTAAATATTTGATTCAGTGCCAAAGAGTAAATTAAAAATAGGATTGTTACAAGAATTTTAATGTCTTGCAAGGAAATTACTAAAGGGGAGAAAATAATGTGTGATATTAAAACAGATAAGATACACTGAAGGGGAAAGGGGTTATTGCAGGTGATTTTTAGCATTTTTGTTGTGTTCTCATTTAGTATTTTCCTTAATGACCTTAGTCTAAAAGGTAAAAGTATGTCATTGGTTTTGTCTACAGTACATATAGTCAATTAAAAAGAAAACTACCATAGGGAAAAGAAATAATTTTAACAACTTAAGGGCTTAAATAATAAAAATGGGTACATGGAATTAAATTCATCAGTGCAATGGATAGTAATATATTTAGGGACTGTTACAAATTTTTACAGTAGGAAATGTTCAGTAGGTGAAGGGGGAAAACAATTGAAGGTATTAGATGATTGAATCTTCAAAATCATTCAGATGAGAAGAAAGCAAATTTAGTTGAAGGGTTGGTTCTGAAAATTAAAAAATGCTAATGGCATTGTGTAAGGAAGTATTAAGGCCTCCTCTGAAAAACTTTGTAAAATTGAGGTTACTAAATCTAAAAAAAAATGAATTCACAATGTAACCGATGAACGAAAGCATCCCAAAAGAATCGATATGGGGAAAAAGCAACAAAGTAGAAGATAGCAAGAAGCTGGAAAAAACCTAAAGCTGAAAGCATACACGATTGTTTTCTATAAATCCACAAAAAAGATAAATACAGGAAAAGAGAAAAATATGAAGTTAGAAATTAGTTTTACCAAGAGAATTATTTGAAAACAAACTGTCAGTTAATTATTTCAACCTGGAAATTAATAGATTTCTAACCTTGACAGGTTTGTGTTCAAAGCTTTCTATCAGAAATAGAAAAGTCAGAAACTAACTCCTTTGAAGATAATAATAATAATACATATTTGCTTCACAAAATAAATTAGCTGAACTAGCACTATATTAAAGTCAGTGAGCCATAAATTCTTTCAATGTTCCTTTCATAACCAAAGGGAAATATGGTGTAAGTATCTGAAAGCCATTTAATTTTTCTTTTCCATTATTGTTTTTAATGTGGTGCATACTGATAACATTACTGTAAGAGTGCTGGTATACCATATCAAAATATGGTATACCATATAAAATTCATATCTTCCTTTTGACTTAGAGATAGCTCTTTAGAAAAAAGGTGATAGTCTTATCTCTTGGGACATTTAAAACCAGATACAACGTGCTACTGAAGAAAAATACTCTAGGGAACAAACTGACAGTAAAAGGATGAGACTTAATAAGCATTTTTCCCCTCCTTGCTTCTTGGAGTGCCAGCCCTTCTGCTGTTCTTCATTCTGGTATGGCATCTCTAGGTCTACACACAGTGTGGCTGCCCTTCTGAATGCATGGATTAGCAAAGTAGCTAGTGAAAATGTTCAGTAGCTATTTTCAGATTTAAGTCACTTTCTATTCCACTTTTTTCTTTTAATTACAACAACCGCTCGCCCGTAAATTGTGCATACCCTTTGATTGTTAATGGGAGATTTAATTTTATGGTTGAATATTCTGTTGAATATTCATTCTGATTGAATATTTGACTCAAAGAAATTAGCAGTTTCTGGAAACTAGTAGCATATGTCCAAGAACTTTTGAGAAAAATAGAGAACTAGAGAAGTATTTTTTTTTTTTTTGGTACGATCCCAAAAAATAGACAAACTTGTCTGTGAAAAATGAGTACATTCAATTTTCTGTGAGAAACTTTACTTGCAAATAAAATCAAGGAATCTTCTGTGACTTTTCTGAATGTACAGAGTCAGTGTTGCTTTGGGAGTAGAGCAGAAAAATCTCCAGATTGCCGCATCAGAAATATGTGCATTTGCTCTCATGGAGAAATCAGTATTTAAGCAATAAAATATACCAGGACTGTAGACTTGTGTATTTGTTGTCTTTTAGGTAAAGATAGAGTTTTGCAAGAGACAACTTGCAAGCAGACCATTCAACATTCACAGAACCTTTTAGATTTAACAGTGTTCCACGGAAGCCAAGCACTCCTTATGTACATTTTAGCTTTCAGAAACATTTATACTGTTGTAAGCAATTCTGCACTGGGATAGAAAACCAAGTAAATGGTAACATAATAATATTTCTTATCATCAGACACTTTTTTCTGAATTTGCACCAAGCCTTTGGCTGAAGGTTTTACAATTCTTACTTATATATATATATGTGTGTGTGTGTGTGTTTGTTTGTGTGTGTGTGTGTGTTTGTTTGTGTGTGTACAGATTAACCAAGTTATCAGTTTGCACTAGGATGATTAAATTCTCACTTTAAAGGCCTGATTTTGAAGGAGGAAATAAATTAATTGTGAACTTTTGCTAGTACTAGTAAGGGTAAGAAGAAAATTTTGTTTCCTGGGTTCAGCACCAAACCACTGAAATTGCCTAGTTTAATTTCAATAATTTTAATAATTTACTAATCTGGCGCCAAATTAAGGCAAAACTTAACTCTTGCTTTTACTGCACCTGTTGCAAAGGCAATATTCCTTCCTAACATGAAGAGAGGGATGCAGTTTTAAGACAATGCTTACTCTAGACTTGTGTTTAAAGTGTATGCTTTTCTTTAAAGAAATGCAGTAGCACAATGCAAAGTTTTACATTCTTTACAGAGTACTAAGGAGCTTGTTCAGGTCAACAGGAAATAGAGCTGCTGTTATTTAGTGACACCATTTTCAGTGAGACCAAGTTGCTAGGCAAAGTATTGTTAGGTGTACAATAAATTTAACAATAACGTGTTATTACATGTGTAAATTGGCCAGAAATTCTCCATTTAATAAGTACATCTTGTTAGTTGACACACAATTATGTTAATGCAATGGAATTGGAGAGTAATTTAAATGTAATTATCATTTTAGGGCTTAAAAGATAAACCGTACAGAACATGGAACTTGTTCTTATAGACTATGTCTGAAATACCAAATATAACTGAAATACGGTCTTACTGCTTTACCTTTGAAATTCATTTTTCTCCAATGGAATAGAATAAGAGCAATTTGTAAATCAAAATACAATCGTGCTACTCAGTGGTTCAGTTCCAAGTTTAGACTTGCACAATTAAGACCATCAGAAATCATATCATTAGCTGAGGTTCAGTGTAATCATGTATGTTATCATGGCTTCAGTTTTTCTGTTTTACTAATGTAAAAAATAATCTAATAATAAATTATAGATAATTTATCTGCATTTGTAACGCTACATTAAATTTCTTATCAAGCTTTCTTCAGTATTTACCTGTCTGTCTGTCTATGTATGCATACTCATGTCCTATTTTAGAGATAAGATTAATTTTCTGCCATCAACCTGTTCTAACATCAGTTTAGGAAACAAAACTTAATAATAATTGTCTGTTAATTTATTGATTTCACTAGATCCTTATTTTTTAATGTTAGTATTTAGAACTTTTTATGGATTTAATGTTATGAGATGTGTTTTTATTTTTTATATTTCATGTCTTGCTTTTTATTTAAAACTCCTTTGTTCCCTATTAAAATATCCTTATAATATTTTCTATTTTTCCATATGGATTTTTATCTGATGCAGTATGTCTAAGCTTAAGACGCTATAAATCTTAATTTTTTTTCTTTTTTTATGAATAACTGCATAAATTCTCAACTCTAGCACCACATGAGTCCTAGTTCTTTTATCACATAAATAGTTAACTAATTATAATCATTCTTCAAAAGCCACTTATTCCATTTGATAATGTTGTTAGTAGTTCACTACTGAGAAGTTTGAATAGTTGTTGGACATGTAAGAATTTTTTGTCATGCCTGTTTTCCTTGAGAAATCCATTTCTTTTCCAGAGTATTCTTGTTATTGGGAAGACATTATTTTACGTTCTGCTTAATTTTTTTTCATAACAACAGGCTATTACTCCTCCTTCCTGTGTTCACATACCCATATTCGTATATTGTTAGCTTGAATGTATTTATAGACTGAAATAATGATTTTTCTTTTTGTGGATTATAAATTTAAGCTTTTTCCCCTAGCTCCTTTTTCTTGTTCTCTTCACTCCATAGCTTTTCTTCCCTGTTTCTCTTCATATTTTCTCATGTTTTTCTATGTCTTCCTTACACCAAAAAGCCAAGAATGCAAGATTTATGAAGGGAGAGTGAACAAAGAAAAATGTACACAGTTATGAAGACATGCCCTCTGTCAGTGAGGACCTAAAACTTAATTCTTTTTATGGAAGCCATATCATTAACTACCTCCTCTGTATTAGAAATCAAATCCTTTACATGGCTGGGATACAAGCATGTTCTTCCCACCTTTTCTGTCTCATCATCACATGTCCCATTTCCTGGATAAGTGATTAATGGTCATTGGGCTGTTATGTCTTGAGGTGAGGTCTGCCTCCAAATCTAGTTATTTTATTATTCCTGCCTTTTTTTTTACTATAAGTGGCTGAAATGCTGTAGTTTGTACACCCTCAACTCTCATACCACACACACTTCATGGGACTGGGCACCTGGTTTGTAAGTTGGAAAAGGACTAGATAAAGAGAGAGGCATGTATTTGCTTACCTCTGCAAAGGTCATTATGGAACTCATGCATCACAGTAGAAATTTATTTAAGAAAGTGTAAAAACTTTAAGCCTTGCTTTTTTTTTTTTTCAACTTGTATTTTTCTTCTTTTCTTTTTTTTTCCTAATATGCATTTTAGATTCAGAGCAAAACCTTATCTAGTCTTTTAGAAGCCCAACATCAACTTCCACTGTGCATCAAAAGTTTGCCTCTGTCTGTCTCAGGTGTCAGTATACTCTAAAGCTGGCTAGCATCTCTAGCTGCCATTCTGACTACCTAAAATTCTTGAAGAGGAAGTGGCAACAGGCAATTGAAAACCTGCAGTGTTGGTATGGATGCTTTAGCCAGCCTAGTGTGAGTGTTTTGGTTCTGCAGCTGTCTAGGAGTTCTTACGTGGCCCTGCTCCATGTAATGCACTTTTGGGGAACACCAGGGGCTGTGTGCAGCTTAGAATGAATACTGGCTGCTTTCTGGGTCTGTGCTTAACCACTAAGCTGTTAAACAGGTGATAAGCTCCATTTTAATAGAATTTAAATACTGTCTAGTTGCTTGATTCTAGACCATAATGGAGACTTTGGTAAGAAATGTCATCTCCCATATCTTTTGAGGCAATTTTGAGCATGCACAGATGAATAAGGAGGATAAGACAACCTGGTTACTTTAACCACCTTCAGAATTAGTCTGCTGGACAAAGGAGTTGTTGGAACTTGGTTTGGGGACCACATTTGAGTTTAGGCAAAATCATCAAGCCTTTGCTGCCAAGGCAGCAAAGTGTCATCCTAAACATTTTTTCCTGGTAACTCCTCAAACATTTCTAAATCCAAAGATTTTACTTTCTCCTACTACACACTGAGAAAGTAAAAGAGCAGTACACGGGCCACCCCACAGTTTTGAGAAAGCTGCATTGTCTCCTACAGTCTTCAAACAACTGTGTAAACACAGTAAAAGAATACCAATATTATTGTTCTGAAATCCTTGGAATATTAAGCAAAGTCTTCTTAATTTAGGAAAAAAATACTTATAACTCTGTGAAGGTGTGCTGTGACAAGTGTTTCAAAAATCTGGAAACAGTGGTCAATATCCTCAGCCTGATGTTAAGGCTGCTCTGCTCTATTTTCTTTAGAAAATCATTTGCATCACATGTTGTTTGGCAAATGGAGACATTGTTTTATGTGTTACATTCTTGTACAGTTTTTTAAGCAGCAGGGATCTCTGGATGTCAGAATGGTCTATAAGCATAAGAGTTCTTCACTAAGGGCACTGGCATTATTCCAGCCATCTGTTCTAGAATAAATTTCCTCCAGTATGAGTTTTTAAAATCAGTATGCTTTTTGTTGTTTTGGTTATGTTTGACTGAATATTTTATTGAAAGGTGTACATCACTAAGTATTGGTCAAATAACCTAAGCTGCCATTCTTCTCAGCAAAGCTTGGTTTTATTCAGGCTTTGTGTTCGAGTAGATGTAAAATGAAGTTTAAGACTGAATTTTACAGAATCAGGAGTGTGTTCTGAATTTGTTACTGAGGAGGTAAGAGGAGGGAATGCGCAAAACAAGAAATCTAAGAGCAATTTAATAATCCCAATTGTTTAGAACAAGCTCATTCAAATGACAGATCATCTTTTAAAGGATATAAATTAACATTGCACATGAAATTTTGAATTCTGTTTGAGGTGCACCTCTTGTCTTGATCTGCTAAGTATTGCTGCCTGCCTGCTTGCTGGCACTAATTCAGCAATGCTCATTCAGTGTACCTTCATAGGCACCTTTCAGTGCCAGTATGACTCAAAACCACCACAGTGTAATCTTGTCTTTTCCTCAGGTCATTGCTGGGAGCCCTGGGAAGGGAGATGCAGAGTGCTTTTGAAGACCCTGGGTTGACATTAGTACCTGGACTTATTGCTAGACAATCAGAAGGTCATAAAGGGCAGAACAAGGATCAAGGCTATTGCGACAGTGGTGGTTTAAGGACAGTGATTTAGATGGTCTGCCCATCACTACAGGTGGTCAGGTTTAATGTCTATATATCAATCCTTTTTCTTCAGGTCAGAGAAGTCGTATTGAAACCGAGGTAGCAATGTGTCACAAAGAAATCTGTGCTGTAAATGTCAATGCAGCAATGGTTTCAAGGATGTTTCAATTAATCTTCTGTGCTTGCTAAAGGCATGAGTTAGGCCTGCTTTAGAAAAGTCTGAAATGGGCATGTTTTGGTTACCCTTTATCAACCCTATGAAGTTAAAAAAAAAAAAAAAGGAGAGAGAGATATTTTATGTATTGAAAGACAATTTCTGAAATGCTTGGCTGAGGGCTTGCCAAAGATTCATTGACAGCAAAGTATAATTACACAATGAACTTATTTCAACGAAGATGATTAAAAAGCTGCCATTTTTACATAATACAAAGTGCATACGAAAGAAAAACACAATTCTGTATATGTTGATCTCAGGAAGAATTCAGAATTGAAAACTGTTTTCATGCTGTGCCACTCCAAGGTATTAATACTTTTTTTTCTGTAAGGTAAAAAGTGAAGGGAAAAAGGTCACAAAATCTCTTGTCTTCACAAGAAAAGCAAGACAACAGGGTTTTTTTTGTTCCCATTTCAGATGTTAGGTTAATTTTTTGATCCATTTTCAGGAATAGCAGAGACAATAATATCTGCTATATGAGAATTATAATTACAATTATCCTCACTCTCACAGTTCTGCAAGTTGTTAGAGTGATCTGTATCCAAAAAAGTAATCTATAAAACCCATTCAGGAAATCTTTTTCTAAAAGAACTATTTGAAATCCAGAAACTTCTGTCTGTCAAGAAGAGCACCGCAAAATTATCTAATTGTTATGCCACAGATTTCTTTTTATCTCAGCTCTTTCATCAATTTGTGAGTTTGCTTTTTCTTTTTCTTTGTAAAGTAACATTTTCAATCTCTTCTTGCCTTTTCTCCTTGAAGAATTGTGCTCATCTACTGTTTGACCTTTTGCCAAAGAGCTTTGTAGTTCATAAACCCTTTTCTCGTCTTCCTACTTTCTCCAAAGTGATAGATCTCAGGGAAATGTATTGCTTCGTTCCCAAGCTATTAGGACTAATCCAGTCAGAGACCCGCACTCCTTTACTAAGACATAGGGAAGGTGCTGCAGGCATTTAAAGTGGAGCATGCCTCACCCTATTGATAGTTTCTTGGTTTGGCATGTGGGAATGATCATTGATTTATCTCAAAGTTCTGCCTCTGGCAGTGGCTTATAACACACAGTGCCAAAAAAGACATCATACACATGGCACCTGAACAATTGGGTTATTCTGAGTGAAGTAGGATAAATTGATTCTTTCAACTTGATTGTGAATATTTTTTTAAATTATTTTTGTAACTGGTGCACCTATGACTGCAGCATGTCTGAGAGTCAGTTGTCTGGATTTCCTTTGTCTGAGGCATAAAAGATGAGCTGGTGTTATATGGTAACTTAGGGTATTGTGGAGAAAGCCAGATACATGATAGGGGATAGATTCCAACAGAACCTGTCCTCCATGCAAGGTGCAAGGACTGCAGCATCCTTGATAGAGTACTTTGCAATCACAGTATTGGCATAAAAAGCACTTTTGGCCAATTATATTGGAAAGATCTAGTATGTTGAAATTAGTAACAGTAGGGAAGTTTAAAAAAGGGGGCATTCAGATTCTTCTTTCTTTTTGTTTAAAGATACAGGGCTTTATCTGTAATAAAATATCTGACCAGAAAAAAATGCTGTTAGCTGTGTGTATTTGAAAACATTTCATGATTTCATACAGCTGCATTTAAAATTATATTCAAAACCAGAATAATAATTTGTGAACATCGACTGGAGTAATCACTTACGGATTTTTCTGATTGCAATTTGAAGGTTTTATGTTTACATACAAGTCAGGTTTTGATTTTGGCTTTTTTTTCTGTTATTTAGTCTTGCCATTTGGGCCTTTAGGAAATAGCATGGCATCATGTTTCCAAATGTCAGAGCCAGAAGTATTTTATTTAAGTTGAAGATTTTTGTTTTGTTTTGTTTTGTTTTTTCTGGGGGTGGGGAGAGATGGGCTTAGGACTTAACTAATTAAAAGTGATTTGTTTTCATGATCTGGATGAAGTGGTTTTGCCAGATACCTAACATACCTCTGAGATTCAGGCAGAAATTTGTCACATCAACCAGGAAATCCTTATCAAAACACAGCTTGGATCTCTGGTGGCACTGAGTATATCATTTGATAAGTGAGTTCTATTTTCTTGTCTGCACACCAGTCCTTTGTAGCAAAGGGCATTTATTAAGGAAACAGATGGGGAAACATCAGTTATCTTTTGTGCCTTCTGTTTTCTATAAAGGCCAGCAAGACAAGGCAAGCTCAACCAAAATAATTGAAGGCTTCATAGAATAAGTCAGGTAAGCCAGGGTAAAATAGATTCACTATGGCTCCAGCAGCACTATAGTTCCTGATTTTATAGTTCCTGATTTTAAAAACATGTTTGTCATGCAGATTGGTAAAAGAGCTCAAATTTTGAAAAGCCACAGAAATTATCTTTTAAAGACATTTTGATCAATGATATTACTTTTACTAATACAAGCTGTTGTGCTAGGTATACATGTAATTGGTATAAACCATTTCTGAGCAAAGATTTTTTTTGAAAATTGAGAGCCGCGGAGGTGCTGAGCCACTAGCTGCAGTTTTTATGGACTTCTGCAGAAATAGTGTACCATTATAAAAATCCTAAGATATCTTTAATCAGAATCATAGATATTAAGAACAGTATTTTTTGTCCTGGTTTTAAGTTGTTCACAGCCATGTGGTGGGCTGACCTTGGCCAGCTGCTGTGTGCTCACCCTGTTGTTCTCACTCCCCTTCCTCAACAAAACCGGGGCAAAAAAATTAGATGAAAAAGTTCATGGGCCAAGATAAAGGCAAGGAGATCACTCACCAATTATTGTCAAAGAGAAAACAGATGCAATTTGGGAAAAAATTATCTAAATTTATTGCCAATTAAAGTGTATTTGGATGGTGGGAAACAAAAACTAAACACCCTCTGCCTGGCTTTTTCTCCCAGTCTCAACTTCATTCTGTCATTGCCAACTCCTCTACCTCCCCACCCTGACTGGTGCATGGGGATGGGGAATAGGGGGTTAGGATCAGCCCATGACAGATCCTCTCCCCTCTCCTGCCTTATACTGTTTCCCTGCTCCAGCTTGGCCTCTCCAGGGACTGCAGGGAACTCTGTCCAGGCACATGGAACACCTCCTCCTCCCCACCTCCGTCCTGGGCCTCAAAGGCTGTTTCTCAAACCTTTTTCCCCTCATTAATTGTTCATGGGCTGTGTCCTGCCCATCCCTACACTCACTTCCCCCGAGGCACTGCCATCATTTCTCGGGGGCTCAGCCTTGCCCTAGGATGGGTGAGTTGCAGCCCACTGGAACTGGCCATGTCTGGCACAGGGCAGGTCCCCCACTACCTGGGCACCCAGCAAAGGTTTATAAGTAAAATGTGAGTTAATTAACTGTACTAGAATAAAAACAGTGTGAGTTATAGAGAATTTCTTTCATCTGATTTTTTTTTTTGTGGCTAGGCTTCATACTTCTCATAACTATGAGGCTTTCAATTTTGTTCACTAATGGGATATTTCTTAATTTATAGTGGCAAGTTAAATAAATTAAAAGGTAATCACCAAAACCTGAGGAATTTCTCATAAAAATTCTCCTGAAGAAAGTATATAGAGAATGAATAGTACCAGTTTAATATGATTTCTGGGTTTTGCGACAATGTCTGTTTTTGCGACAATGGGATTACAATAGTTTAATCAGATTTAGTGATGAAATGCTGCCCTAGCAGTATTGCAGAGTCACACAAACTTATGTTAGGCAATATCCTATAAAACACACTCTGGAAGGACAGCATGGGGTTCCTCAACTCTACATAGTTTTGCCAGTGAAGGACAGAACAAGGAGCACAGGGACATGGTGGAACAGCACAAGTTAAGAATCATATTGGAAATGAAAACTATCATGTTAACATATACCATAAGATCATAAATCTCTCTGTGTCTTAACACTTTCTCAAGTATTCATGAAAAAAAAAGTGAATTTTTTTCTACAGTGTAGTGTATTGTTTCATATTATTTTGATTCTGTTGAGCTATCTCATGATGTTATCCCTCAGACAGTATTAATAGCTTGCCTGTTATGGTAGTCATAATATCTAGATACAAGTGGAATTATATTTCCCATTGCCTAGCTTAATGAACCGAATGGGTAAAAAACCACAGTCATAAGCACGGATTTGTAAACCCATATTATACATGTACATAAGTCACTTTTTTTGCAAATGCTAAGTGTCAGCCTGGTTCAGCTTAAATCCATGTTTGCTGCCTTTAAATAGCAGGAAAAGAAGTTTGATTCCCTCCCTACCGTAGTACTTTCTGTGTCCAGATTTGTGTTGTTATTAATCATTACCTATTTGCCATTGATATCACTGCTGCTTTCCAAGGCAATGAAGTTGTTGTATTATTGCCATAATAATGCAGTTTTTCTATAGACTTTTGATACCAACTGTGTTTTCTGTTATCTTTAGTCACTTATGTTTGTGGATTCACAAGAAGAAACAGCTGTAATTGTGATTTGGAAGTCTCTTAAAATAACCTTTTTCATTTTAATATTTCTGTTCTTCTAAGAAGGTATGTATTGTGTAGCATAACAAAATGTAATTTTACAAAGCCAGGGAGTCTAGAACTCTAGATGCTACCTGCATCTCAAGGAAACTGTTCAAAGTCCTAGGAAACTCCCTTATCCAACCAACTTACGTGTTTGTGTCCATTCATGTTCTCTGGCTGAAAGCAAATGGATTTCTAGTTTAGGTATGAAAAGCTTCAAATTTAAGGTTAGTTGTATAGAAAGACTTAAAAGGATGGTTATCTGCAATGTTTTGTGGGCCTTGCCCCAAACTCATTATTTCAGTTATGTCTTCTCTTTTCAAAGCAGAACTTGAATTTCTTTTGTTTAGAGGCAACTATTCATCAGTAACCAAAATTACTGCACTTCTGCACTAGTGCCAAATTCACCTTCCCTTTTATAACTTAATAAGGTGTAGCTTTTTTACTGGCCAACATTCAGTGTTTTGTGGGTGGCTCATGAAGCATGCAGTGGAGTTTTCCATCTGCCATTCTTTTCTTCCTAAACAGACTTAACAGAGTATATATTTTCTCTTCAAAATATTTCACTTTAAGGTTGCAAAAGACTTTTTCTGTCTTGTGCTTCAGCTTGCATGATGTGGCACTAATCTGCCATATCTGAGAGATGTTTTTTCATTTCAAAATACACTGACTGGTTTGTTCTTAATGCAGTGTCAGTATTGAGTGGGGGTGTGTCCCGTAGCGGCTACCAGATGTGTCACCTCTTGGTGCCATGCTAGCTATGCTGATATGAAGGGGCTCATTAAAATAAGGAATTGTTCATATTTTGTATGCTTTTAAAGCTTCAGGAATACCATCAATTTATTGTTAATGTACCTGACAGTCTTGCATTTTTTCATGGCATACATTATTAGAGCCAGATAATAATATTAGAAACAGATGTTTTTTATAAATGGATAGATGGCTCTCTTAAAGTTCTTGATAAGTAAAGAAAAGTGCCACCTAAGAGTTGTCTTCAGTGCAAGCAGAGACTGCATACTTCACTGTCAGCTCCATGCTGGTGTATTCAACTGGGTGAATTTTGGTAGATCTGTAGCCTACTTGTTCTTCAAGTCCTTATTTTTAAAATTAAGATAGTGATGTTTTGTATCCTTTTATAAAAGTCTTTGGATAAAAGGCACAGTTACAGAATTCCAAATTTATTTAATTATATATGTAGGCTTGCTAACGACCACAGAGGATGTGAACAATTGAAGAGGAACAGCTGAGTAGGATCAGTGCTGCAATACTTATCCCAGGACAGACAAGAGTTACTCATCACAAAGGATTACTAAATCCAAGCTTGAGGTAGATTTCGTGTAGTCTTATTTTATCCACAAATAAAATGAGCTGTTCCTCAGCTTTGCCCTCCCTCTTTGCTCCCCCTGTATCTTGATGTCTAAGTAGATGGAGCCTTTCACAATATTATTCAAAGGTTTTGAAATAGTGCTGTTCAACGTCATGGCTATGTATGTGTGCAATAAGCTGAAAATGAAAACAAATGGACAAGGATTTGTAAATCAAGGAAGTGATTTCATTTTATACTCTCCTAATTCTTGGTCTTTCCCACTAGCCACTAGAGAGCAGCTTTCTACAGCACCTGAAAGAGATAACTGTCCTGCAGAGTTCCTGAAATGTAAACAGGGAATGTCTCCAAAATGATCATGTTTGAAAATCATTTTATAAATAAGTTTGGGCAGTATGATTGTAGATCATACTGAGTTTGTTCCTGACCCAATTTAAATCTTAACACTTCAACCTTCATGTGTCTGAAGGCATAATGTTCTGTGACTTAAGCATAGTTATACATATTCTCATATGCCATCAATGGGCATAATTTTAATAAGGTTTGTGATTTTGCAGTCATGTCATTGCAGTTTAAATTTAAAAAAAAAAAAAAACCACCAAAAAATCCAATCAAACCCAAAGCTGTAAGCTGTTTCAACTGGAAGATAAAAAAGCCACATTAGATGAGAACAAAAGATCACCTGAGCACGGAAATCTGCCTCAAGCAGCAGACAGTTGCAGTTGCCTAGTGAACAGTGCAAGACCCTGTAGAGCATGGTCATTCCTTCAATTTACCCTCTCAGCTTTCAGCAGTTGGTAATTATGAGACTTCTTAAACCAAAGGCTGTAGCTAGACCATCATTTTTATCTGCTATCAATGGACTAATTTTCCATGAAATTATCTGCATTTTTTCTGTCTAAAACACAAAAGCCTGTGAAAATATATTTCCCAGGTTCATTATTAACCCTGTAAAAGTATATTTCTTTTTTCTTTTCAGTTTTTCTCACTTCATTGCAGCCAACTTGCTCTATGGCTAGTGCCAGAAAAAGTAATAAAACTTGCTCCTTACCTATTTACTTTACGTAATCCTTGATTTTTAAGAGTTTTTCATATTCCCCTACAGCTCTCTCTTTTCTGACTTCAAGAGTCCTAATTGGTTTTGTCTGTCCTCAGTAGAAATCTTCCACTATTCTGATAATCCCTGTTATATTCCTTTGTACTTTTCCAGCTTTACTGTATCTACTGTTGCAAGTGTGGTGCTCTCTTCAATAGTGCAGTTTTCTGTTTCATTGCCCACTCTTTCTTAATGATTTCTAAAATTTGGGGTTTGTTTATCATCAAGCTGACATTTTATGCTAATTTTCTGGAATAATTTTATAATTTCCTGAGTTGTGATTGTTAATTTAGAATCATCCACTGTGTATGGTACATATTCTTTCCCATGGAGGTACATAATTTTGCATTTATCAGGACTTTATTTCATCCGTCATTTTGATGCCTACTCATTCACTGTTGTAATATCCTTTCCAACAATATTCTAGCAATTTTAATATTGTCTACCTTGCAGATTTGGATAGACAAAGTTTCTGCACTTTCCCTGATTACTTCCTATTAAAACGTACTTTCTTCAAGTGTTCAGTATTGCTGAAGCTTTATGAAAGAAGTTATACTGGGAAGGTTCAATCACTGATTTTTAACATCTTTTAGCAAAAATAGTGTTAATTCTCCCATAACAAATTGCATTAATCAATTTTTTTTCCCCAATCAAACCTGTAATCTTCCATACAGGAATAGAAGAAACTGGTCAAATAGTACTTGAGCAAATTTATACTCCATCACACTGATTGTTGACATTTGTTGGTCTCACCTCTTGACTCCTGGCGTACTTTCACAAGAATGGAAGAAAAAGTCCAGTGTATAATAATGCTGAAAGTTAATACTTGCCTTTGAACAGCTTTCACCTTACAGATTAAACAAAATAAAATATTCACAATTACTTAACTAAGCTAGGAACTTAATAATTAGAGAAACTCAATTAAATCTACAGTTCCATAATGGCTCCATTTTGTGATCAGGATTTAAATACTGCCTAATTGTGTTACCTTGAAGCTAAAAGATTTTGTCTGAATCCCACAGGGAATCTGTGGCAGTCCCTGGAACGGCATAGACCCTAGTAGTCTATTCCTGGACTATCACATGTATTGATTAATTTAGTAATAATTACAGTTCTTTTAGATTAAATGGATGGATCATATTAATTTTGTCTTGCTTAGGTACCTGCACTTAGTCAGAATGGATTTGCCTCTGGAGGCCTACAGTGACACACACTTTAATTTAGTATACCAGAAATTTGGTGGAGATTCAATACCTAAAATGTGGGTAGAAGCTAGAGATCTAGATTAGGTAGATTGGACCTCACCTCTGCTTTGTAAATAGAAGTTATGGTTGGGATGGGCCAGTGGCTTCTTTTCTAAGATACTATCCTTACAAGAGGAAGGTGTATTTGCTTAACTCAAAGGGTTTTGCAGCCATGTGTGGGGTGAAACCTGCTAGGTAGGGGATGAAGGAAGAGACTTTCAGTTTAGCAGCAGTCCCCATAGCAGGGAAAACAGTTCCATCTAGAGGAGAGCAGCTATGCAGGAGCCAATGGTTCCTACCTGAGCTTCTCACAAAGCGAGGACATGAACATCGCAAAAAATATTATAGGTGCTGACATCCATTGTCAGTTCTCAGCAGAAATCTAGGAAATCTTTGATTAGTTTCCCAGAGTACAAAGTTGTCTTTACCCTAAAGTTTTATTTTTCACCATAATTTACTTTGTACAGTGAGATATGTTACTGGAAAATTTGATGACGCCTGTTTTTTCCTCCTATATTCTTAGATGTGCACAAGTTTTATCTATTCCTTCTTCTCTCCAATGTAGAATTACCTGTCAATAACAGGGTATCTTGAATGGACATTTATCCCTTCTTTCCTTGGCTGAGGTAACAGAGCAGCAGGGGTGAAAGAGGTTGATTCTGCTTCAGTTACTTTTTCCTGCTTAGAAAGAAGGCGGCTCTCGCTAACCAAAGTTCCTTTTCCACATAACTGCATTGTTTGCCAGGGACAGCAGTTTCCCGTATCTTCACTGTAAATGGAATTCCAATCAGAATTTCATCAGGCTAGAGGCAAACCACTGGGTAAACCATTACCACAGTGAAAGCCGTGCCATGCAGCACAAAGCAAGAACCAGCAGGTGCTGCATTCATTGCATAAAGGTATGCTGTTGCCTTAGCAGAGAGGCAGCAAGCACAATATTATCAGATTATCTTTTCCTTGAGTTAAAATTACTCTCTCTCCAGAGAGGCCACCTATACCACTAAGAAACACTCAAGCATTTGGTGTCATGTAAATGCTATTTTTTTTCCTATTTTTCCATTAATAGTAGGAATTTGCTTTGGAAAAGATGCTGTAGTTACCCTCAAATAATTGTATTAAAATCTGCTGTCTAGGAGGGATTAGAAAGTCATAGACATGCATCATTTAAAACATTGACTAATACGTTTGTAGGAAGAAAGGTTAACTGTTGGATTTTTTACAATTTTGTGTAAGGTATCATGTGATATGAAACTTAAGTGAACACTATTAGCTTTCCCCTCCTACAAAATTGGTCAAAATCAATTATAAATGCCTCTTTTTTTGACAGGTCATGACTAGATAGAAGATTGGGTTTTTTTGTAAATTTAAGGCAGTAATTTATGCACAAGCCAGGGCATTTAAAAGGCTAGATTTAAGCAGCTAACCCAAAATTGTCAGGTTTGGTTTTGCTTCTGGGATTTGCTGTTGTTGTTTTGGTTTTTTTAGGTTTTGTTGTTTCTTGTTGTTTTTTTTTTATTTTTGCTAGGCACTGTAGAAGGCTCTGGCTCAGGCAGTGTAATTTGCTTTTCATAGTCTATCACAAGGCTCATGATTATTTCTTACAACAAAATATTCAGTGCAACAAATTAGTAGATTCTGCTGTGTTGGTTGGGCTGCATTCCAATTCCTGCCTTAGTGATGTTGGCTGCCTTCAGCACTGCCAGCACAATAATTATTGCTGCGTTTTCTAGACCTCATGAAACCAGCAAGGTGATCACCCCCTTGGAACAGCTGGGGATATGAGGTATGAAAAAGTGGAAAGAAATTGCTGCAACTCTGTGCTATCTTGCCAGCAAGTGCCACTTGAATGATGACAGCTATTGGCAGGGATAGGCCTCTGCTGGGGGAGAGCTTGCAGCCGTGCTAGATTATAGCTTTTGCTGCTTCCAAGAGGAACTGCTGTGGGCACTGAATTAAAGAAAGCAAATTGAGAGGTGGGGAAAACAAAAGATTCAAAGGCAAATGCAGAAGGGTGGAGGATAAAATCTGACAAGGAACCAATTTTTGGTTTACTGTATGTGATTGGCTCTCATAATGAAGAAAAACCCTGCCACAAACACTGTCATGTCATATCAGCCATGCAGGTTTGTTAGGAAGCCCTCTCCAGCCTTCCTCACAATGTTAAAGTACCAACTGGTACCAGCAAATGGATACTATTCTTCTTTCAATACAGAGAAGTATAATATTTTTTGTCAGGTTTTTACCATATGAAGAACAGAAGGAAAGTTTTAAAAGTCTTAGTTATTTAGCAATATTGTTGTCATTAACATATCTTCTGAGAATGTGCCGCTGTGCTTGAGTGCATAATTTGGGTAAGCAAATTAGTTTAATCCAGGACACAACACCGGCCTTCAATACACAGAATAAATACCCAGTAAAAATCTAACTTCAATCTCAAATAAGTTGATGTAAATAATTCTCAGATAAATGTTTTTGACTGCTTTGACTGTTTTTGACCTCCCTTTCTTTTGAAACTTTTAATTTTATTCCAAATACATTTTTTTTCTGGACAATCTACTTGCATGGAAGTGTATATTTTTATACCATTCTCATCTCTACTAGCACCTATTAGCTCATATATAATATATCAAGCATTGATCTTGTGTGTTTATTCTTTTGTCAGAGCTTTGCATCTATCCTTTTCCGTGTCCATCATCTTTTAATTTTTCTGTATAACAGACTAGCAGGAGAGCTTTGCGTCTCACCAAGTTGGAACTTTATTATAGTTCTCCCTTTTTCTGTATTTGTTAGTTTTTAAGTTGATAAAGCTTGGATGCAAATAGACAGTATTTCAGAAAGAATGTATTAGGAGAAGGAAATATTTGTATCCATACATGATTTGGCTACTAAAAAGGAGTTCAGCACACCTAATTAGTACATTACTCATTACAGACTAGCTTTATAGTCATTGCATTTGTAATAGGGGCTAGGGAAAAGGAATGATCAGACTGCTTCTTAATTTTATTGAAGTGTTAATTTTGGAAAAGGCTAGAGAATGAGACTATAATCTGTACTGCTTATTCATATTACAGAGGCTGTGTTTCCAGGGGCAGGGGATAGGTTTTGTATTTTTTCAAAACAGAAAGCTTAGGGTGCCACTCATTTAAACATATTGTTTCATAAAATCAGAAAAAAACCCACCTCTTTGTGTTTTTATTGAAATATTCAATGGGAGCAGTGTCTGACTGAGTCACTCTAGCTGTCCACGGGAGTTATAATGACTTAGAGTTTTCCTATAATGACAATGACAGCAGAAAGTGCTTCATATGCTGCCTTTTTCCCCTTTATAATCGTGTTCCAAAAAAGATTGAATAAAAATGATGAACTATTGAAATATGATGCAAATTAGCCAGTTCCAAGCAAAAATTCTTCAGTTGAATTAAGTATTGAACTAGCCTATGAGAATACCACATTTTCTTTATTAACAAAACAAAACAAAACAAAACAAAAAACCCCACAAAAACCTTGATGCTTTGGATAGAAATGTACATTCGTAGAACTGGGTTGTAGACAATAATCGGTGTTCCTCAGCTGCCATTGAATTTAAAGGTGCTAGACCTGGGAATTGGGAACACTGGACATCTGGAAGATGAGATCTGAGACCTTGTGCTTCTCCCTTGGACTCTGTGTAGAGACCAGATGACAAGTCTGACTCTAAGGTAGCCATGTTGCAGATAAGATGCCTTCATTCCTTCCACAGTACTTGGAGCTCCCTAAGGATGGATGGCTTATACACAGGTAATAGGCAAAGTTCAGCAGGTAGAAATTTTTCTCTCTGTAACTGATGTCAGTTATATTTCCTCCATGAAGTGATTTGCATAGTTTAAATATCAGTTTTCAGGTGATGCCAAGGCATGAAAAATGTAGCAGGTGCTTCAAATATTCTGTGAAGTAATAATGATTACTCCAGTAGAAGAATCTTAAGAGAGAGATTTCTGTAAGAACAGTGAAGTCAGAATTCTGCTTATCCAGGTTTAGTTGTGGAATGAGAGATTACAGAGAACCTCTCTGTGCCTTACAGTTCTGACATGGACTACTTGACATTCTCTCACCATGTCATTCTCTCTCTTGCTTTGTGGACACTTACATGCCTGCATACAAATAAAACCACCAGGACACAACAACTAGTGACTGTAGATTGGCTATTTTCACTTGATTTTCACTCTAATATTAAATGTATGGTTCTTATTTTTATGATGAGACTCAGACCTGATGAGATAATGAGTGATCCCTGCCAACTCCACTCAAAATAATTTGGCTAATGAGGTTCCTTACAGGTGTGCTTTTCCTGCTGAGAACTAGAGACTAATATTTTGCTGTCGCTTTAGGGTAATTTTTTTTTAGGTATTAAGCCAGAGTTTGTTCTGGACTGAGAATCGTACACAGAAGATAGGTTCACTACCTGAAGATACCTGAGATACTTCCTTCTGTAAATTCCATAACAACATTATCCCATCTTTCTTGAGTTTACAAATGTAATATAGCATAATATGAACCAGTGTGTAGTTGTATCTTTTTTTTTTTGAATGAAACAAAGACCTATTTTATTGATAAATATCTCCATAAAGACAGAAAGAATTTGAAAGTATTTGATCAGGCTAATCTTTCTAATGATCTCTGCGTGCTTGATTTTGCCTTCAGGCTTTACTGCAGGCCAATTCAGATTATTCAATTATAAATTATTATTAAATCTTAATTCAAAAGCATTTTTACATTTAGAATTGGTTTAAGCTTTCTCAGCAGTGTCAGTAAAATTGAATTTTGCCACCTTAAAGAAAGATGTGGGTGCCAGTGCTTCGATGTTCTTGCTAGAAGTATGTGGACAGGGAAGAGAGAGAGAAAGATTAAGA
The DNA here is from genome assembly GCA_013399945.1 of Ploceus nigricollis. Classification (NCBI taxonomy): domain Eukaryota; kingdom Metazoa; phylum Chordata; class Aves; order Passeriformes; family Ploceidae; genus Ploceus; species Ploceus nigricollis. The sequence continues at coordinate 2,836,981 of VXBC01005897.1, read as the reverse complement.
GAGAGAGATGGAGGGAGAAATAAGGGTCAGCCAAAGAGATAGAAGGAAACTCGTATGTTGGCAGTGTTTAAACTAATTCCCACTGGTGGTCACTAACCCATCTGTCACGATCCCTCCTTTGGCCACAGTCACAGCTAGCCTTCTTGTTACACCCCCTTGCTGGCACTTGGCAGCTGACTATTTTGTATTATAATGTTGTCTTGCTTTTAAGGTAAAACAGAACCTCATAACTTGACCCAATTTATCCGTTTGAGGGCAAACCACTTTTATGCACCTCTCCCTGGGTTTGGTGGCATGCAAATATGTCACATTAAATAATTCACAAATTGTTATTACAAGTGTTCATGAACAGGAAATAAAATACGCTACAGGGATTAAAACTTTTAGTTCCTGTTGCTAAAGTTCATCCTGTAGCTGAACTACTAACTTCTTGATAGTCTCATGGGTAGAAGAGTTTACATGAGATGGATTTTTTAAGTTTTCTTTCTGACACACAAATGAATGTGTTCTGACATATCTCTAAGTCTTGCTACTGGTGGCCAACCAGACACAAAAATTTCTGTTGTCTTAAAGCATACACATATGCACACACACACACACACACACACACAATATGCTGTACCCTGATTTTGGTATTTGTGATCTAAATTGTGGCATGAACTTAAGGCTCTAACCCATCTAAGCAAGTCACTGGGATCAAGTGTGCAATTGTATACAAAACTTCAAACAAATAAATGAACAGAAATACTCTGCTGTTTTCAAGAGTATTGAAATCTAATGTGCCTCACAAATTCTGGATTTTTGTTGTTTTAAATATTAGCACAATTGAATTTGGTCTTGTACAGTAAAAACAATAGCCATTTGAGGCACAATTATCTCTACAATGCTGTGTAGATATGCTTATCACTACTACCTAACAGCAAACCTACTGCAGAAAACTTGTACTTGCCATTTTTTTATTATTGCCAAGCTCAGTTAGGGAAGGCAACAGCTGAGACAAAGAATGCACTCTGTACCTGAGGAGAGGTCTGTTGTCCTTAGTAGATCACAGCAGAAATCCACTTATACACAGTACGATGCAGGAATGTGGTCCTACATAGGATTTTTAAAAACTATTATTAGCTTCTTATCAAGAGTGGTGAAGGCCTATTCCTTTTCTCAGCAACATCAAACGGATTAAGGATGGTGGCTTAGTATTATATATGTGATTCCTTTGAGGAACGAATGGACAAGTGGAAACTAATTCCTTCTTGATTTTAACTTGAATTACCTGTTCATGCTATGGTTTTGATGGTTTATATTAGATGTGCCAAGAACACCATTGTGTCCACAGCTCTTCACAGGATTTCATTTTAGTGTTGACTTTTTTGTCTTTCTTCTTACCAAAAAAAAAAAAAAAAAAAAAAAGTTTTTATCTACCCTGCTGTCTTGCAGTAAAGGACTTGATTCACATGCGCATGCATAGTTGCAGATGTGTATGTGTATTTCATATAGATTTGACTTTCAAAATATTAATCTGTTTTTCTGCTGGGTGACTGTGGAGAATTTTCTGAGTAACTGGGCTCTCTATCTCAGGATACTATCTGAAATTTTGATGAAAAATTAAATGAACCTCTCTAAGGAACAGAACAAATAAATGCATTCTGCCTCAAAATGATGGAAGTGCTGGAGGAGTGTTAGCTGGGGATATTGTAGTCATGCAGGCAGGCTTTAGCATTAGAAATCGTTCATAAGCTAAAGGCCAAAAAATACTTGTATTTATTTGACTCTTTTTAATTTTCTATGCCATAGAGCAAGAACTGAAAGTCTTTAAAAACTTAAAAGATAACATAAAAACAGAAGTGAATTATTAGATGGTGTCGTCACCTGATACAACACAGTTTTGCTGAGGGGACTTGAGTTAGTGATTAGAGCTCAATTTCTTTAGCTCATTCTTAGCGTGCACCAATCAATGATATAAACCATGGTTGTTTAATTCTCCTGCACTGTAATTTAAGCTAATACACTTCTTCCTTTGGAGTTTGCTGAGAGCCTGTTACCACCATTCAGCCAGCTGTGTGACCCTGCCCCAGTCCTGGTGTGCTAAGTGCCTGTGTGCTGTGTTTGCTGTCCAAGGACCTTGGCTGGCAGGGGCTGTACATATCCTCTTGTGTCTCTCTGCCTATGTGAACTTTAATTTATATCAGTGCAAAATTTAGATTCTGTATCATTGTAAAGTAGTCGTGGTTGAGTTTTTTCTCAAGGAACTTTCTGAGCAAAGGCACTTAGTCATTTCCCATTTTGAAGTTTGTGTTATAAATCATCTTTTAACTGGTTTCTTCTTTGTGGTGCCTGTCTGACATTCTAGTCCAATCATATACTTTAAGAATCATCTCCAAATGTTTTTCATTTTCCTCTGGAAATTCAATTCATAGATCCCTCAAAGTCAGTAACACTGTTAATCTATTAACAACCAGCCTCTGACAAGAATCTGGAAATAGTTTTTGAGCTATGCCAATTTGACACTCTGTGGGTTCATTTTATTTTGTATGTATTTTACAACAGTTTGCCGGAATATGGAACAAATAATGCATTAGTAAAATAGTTCCCTTTAAATAAAGTCTTCTGTAACTTTATCAGTGAATTCATCAAATAATCTGCCTAAGAACACAATGTGGTGGGTATTTATTTTCTAACATTAGAACCTGATTGTCCATAACCCTACATTCTGAGTTCACTGCATTATTAGAGTGGAATTGAAATAAAACATATTTTTCTTTTCCAACCATATTATACTTTTTCATCCAAAGCATCCATTTTTCCTTTTTGCTTTTCTCAATTTAAACTCTTTCCCAGAATCACAGAATGGTTTAGGTTGGAAGGGACGTTAAAGATTATCTAGTTCCAACACCCCTATCGTGGGCAGGGATACCTTGCACTAGACCACATTTCTCAAAGCCCCATCCAGCCTGGTCTTGAACACCTCCAGAGAATGAGGAGTCCACAACTGCTCTGGGCGACCTGTTCCAATACCTTGCCACTCTCACAACTCTTCTTAGAGTTCCTAATATCTAATCTAAACTTACCCTCTGTCAGCTTAAAGCCATTTCCCCTTCTCATGTCATTACATGCTCTTGTTAAAAAAATCTCTCTCCAGGTTTCTTGTAAACCTCTTTGCTACTAGGAGGCTGCTATAAATCCTCCTTGAAGCCTTCTCTTCTCCAGGCTGAAGAGTCCCAACTCTCTCAGCCTGTCTTCATAGGAGAGGTGCTCCAGCCCTGTGAGTGGCCTGAGTGGACTTGTTCCAACCAGTCAACGTCTTTCTTGTATTGAGGACCCCAGAGCTGGATGCAGCACTCCAGCTGGAGTCTCACCAGGGCAGAGTAGAAGGACAGAATCCCTTCCCTTGCCTGGCAGGCCATACTGGTTTTTGATGCAGCCTAGGATGGGGTTGGCTTTCTGGGCTGCAAGTGCACTTTGCCAGCTTGTGTTTTGCTTCTTGTCCACAAACAACCCCAAGTCTGTCTACCCAGGGCTGCTCTCAATCCGTTCTCTGCACAGCCTGTATTTGGGCTTGGAATTGCCTGAATCCAGGTGGAGAACCTTGCACTTGGCCTTGTTGAACTTTATCAGATTCACACAAATAGACCTCTGAAGCCTGTCAAGGTCCCTCTGGATGACATCCCTTCCCTCCAGCATGTCAACTTCACCAAACAGCTTGGTGTCATCAGCAAACTCGCTGAAGGTGCGCAAAACCCCGCTGCCCACGTCAGTAACAAAAATGTTGAAAGTGCCAATACCAACCGCTGAGGAAGAAGAAAGAAAATTCCCTGACTTCAAAGATTAATATTTCTTTGTTAGTTCTTTCCTTTCTCTCCGTAATATCCTTGAAACATCATTAAACATTTGAAGCTAGCAGGTTAGATTTTGAAGAAGTGCAGTTGTTTAACCAAAAATTTTGAAGTAAAGGGATAAAATACTTTCAAAATCAGATCTATATTTTCTCTTGCTATGTAAGGAAATCTCTTATGATTCTGACATCTGTGGAAGAGGAGAAAGCTACATAATACTATTTTTAATAGTCTTTGTTACTACTTTGTCCTACTTTCCACTTTTCTCCTTTTAGAACCACAGACAAAGTGAGACTTTTTAAAAAGTAACTCATGTAGAAAGTCTGTATTATATTTATGTTTGTTTGTGGATAAGTTTTAGTTTCTCTCCACCTTCATCTCTTCAGGAAGTGAGAATAAAGATCTAGTTCTGTCCTGTAATTTCCATTTCATAAATCCACAATGCATCTTGCCATGTTAGTGTGATCTTCTAAGGAAGAGTTGCATTTCCACACCATTTCATCTGTGCACACCTGACCAGAGTGCTGCCATTTCACATATCCAGCAGCTCCTGCACACAGCTGATTCCTTGAAGTGACTTGAGAAAATCTAATAGCAAGTCTGCCTGTGGCAAATGAGAGGTAGATGTACATGGACAGAAGTGGTGTCGACTTGTCTTTTTCTTCTGTATTTACCCCCTGCCTTGCATGCCCTGCTTTCTGATATTTACTCACCCCAAGTTCAACATGACCACAAAATCTGAGAGTGGTTGCTTGGTACTGAAGGAATTGCTAGTAACGGGAAAAAACCAAAGAGTACAATGGTGTATGAAAAGGAAAGATTCTCACAGAATAGCCATTTGTCCAATGCAGTCCCATAAACAAGTTTTGGTGGAACGGCATCTTTCACCAAGACAAGCAAAACAAAACATGTTGATGCATGGTAGCACCATTTCATTTTTGACTAGAAGTCGTGTCAGGGATATGAGGTTTTCTACTTTTTATACAATTAACTAGTATGCTGCAATTTCCCTCTATAACTGGCATACTTAACTGGATGATCTCCTGCTGTTTGAATGATTTGCATCTTCCCAAGTATTGTTTTTTGCTTGCTGAATCTGTACTGTTACTAAACTAGAAGCAGTCTAGTGTACAGTCTATACTCGTTTTGCTGCTGCTTTGCTATTCTCATTTACGCTTTGTTTATCTGATGAAAATAAGAGCTCTGTGATCAGAGGGAACATTTTCCCTTTGTTACCTGTCTAACAGCACTTAGGTGTAACAGGTCTTTTGCTGATACACCTAATAGACTTCACACTGACCTATGTCATACTGCTGCATGCCACATGCTGGCCTTTTTTTAATATAAATTACTGTGTCTGTAGTCAAGGAAATATTTCTTAATTATAAACTTAGAAGCACAGGCAATCTGAGTTTTCATGAAGTTCCTAATACAGCTTGATCTTCCTTTTATTTCTTCTTTATTTCTTCATCTCATTGTCACCATTAGACATGTCTTGGGATTCTGTGACTTTCCTCTACTAGAGAGAGCTGTAGGATAGCACAAATAGTTCAGAAAGATTTTGGATAATGTAGGAACATAATTTCTTTCAATAAATATGTAAAATAAAATGGTAGTCAAAATACTAAGACTGGTTATAAGAAGGATGCATTGTGCGGAAGGAGTCTTTGTTGAAAAGAAAAATTCAATGTTTGACATGAAACCTGAACACTCAAATTTGAAATTACATGGCTGGCAAACTTTCCCAGGATTATTTTGGCAGTCTCCATCTCAAAGTTCAACACGTGTCAGTACACAGCATATAATTAACAGCCTTTTTACATTTGCAATGCTGATGTGAATGTAGGCTGTCTTTTAATGAAAAGTTTTCTTATTTAATTTCAAAAAGAAAGTATTCATGTGATAGTGGACTCTGGCATGAAAATTGAAAAATTCTCCCATAGCTGTATCATACAAAAGCAGTAGTTAATTACTCATTTAGTACTTGATCTCAAAAGGTGTTATTTTTTAAATAAACAGAGTGGTTGGCACATAAACCTACTTCAGCTCATCCACAGCATAACATAAACTCAGTAAATAGTCACCTGTTATTTAATGAAACTTAATCAAGAAACAACCACCTGCTCTCTTTTTCTTTCTTTCTTTCTTTCTTTCTTTCTTTCTTTCTTTCTTTCTTTCTTTCTTTCTTTCTTTCTTTCTCCTTCTCCTTCTCCTTCTCCTTCTCCTTCTCCTTCTCCTTCTCCTTCCTTCTCCTTCTCCTTCTCCTTCTCCTTCTCCTTCTCCTTCTCTTTTTTTTTGTGTGTGTGATGTCTACATTGCTGTTATTTTAATTATTATTAATAATAATTTTATTTTTTATTTTATTTTCATTATTCACATTTTCATGAAGTTCATCAATTCACCATTCCAGTTAGTGAAATTGTTGGAATGCTGTCAAAGAAACTCCTTTATCTTTCTGTATAAATTCACTTCACCATTACATTGCCTTCTAATATTAACATAAATATAATTTTTGTCAAAATATGTCATTCTACCTATGGGTTGGGCTACAGTACTGTATTCTTACATAATGTTAAAACACCAGGTAAGGGACATCTGCTATTGGAATTGTGAAATTATGTCTATTGGTACTGTTAGCAAGGCATTTTTTCTAATATCTGATCTGTCTGTTTGGAATGGTATTGCTTATAAACAGTAATCATCAGCCTGGGATTGTTCCTCAATTGATTTTTAATATTATTTATCTAGAGTCTTGGGGGAATTTATACTTCAGCTGATATTTGTGACAATGGAAGAAAGTAAACTATAGTCATTATCAGTAGAGCCAGGCCAAAAAGTTGTATGTATTTGGTTACAGGTAAAAGCCCACTGACAGAATAGCTGGGGTAGAGAGAAGAGATAGAAATCAAAATGCAGTGAAATCGTGGAAGAGACAGGACCAGGCTAAAGGATGGTGTTGTAAATGGAAACAATGTAGCTGAGAAGATGTCATAAACCTATCACATGTTTTCAGCACTGATACCCTAGAACATTGTAATAAAAACACCGATAAAAGCACTGACACCCTAAAACATTTGCTGTTGTATATAAGAGTGATTTGTGTTTCTCCTCCTGCAAACATATCATTCTAGGTGAACGGTTTTGTGTTTTGGTGGAATATAACTCAGTAACCAGTGAGAAGCGCAGCTTTCATTGGAACTAGAAGTTGAAATATTTAAAACTCATCTTATTTTACTGCTGACAAGTATTTTTTTTAAATCAGAGCAATTGTCTTGGATATGGGAAGGGGAAATACCTTCATATATGTTTTCTGGTTTGTTCTAATCTATTTATGCTTTTGCTTTTTAACCATAGGTTTCTGTGCTCGAGAGGCAGATATTTGACTTCCTTGGTTATCAGTGGGCACCCATCCTCGCAAATTTTATACACATTATTATAGTCATACTTGGCTTATTTGGAACCATCCAGTATAGACCTCGTTACATAACAGGAGTGAGTATTTAATTTCATTTACTTACTTTGATGTGCATGTGAAAAAAAACCAAACAGAAAAACACTCCAAATGGCATCGTTCTTAAAGCAAATAAAAATCTTATCTTGGTTTAATTTTCTTCTGTAACACTTTTACATTCACTTACTGTGCTTTTGGGACACCTGTAATAATCAACTGGTAATAGTCTCCAAAATTTAAAAGTCAGTATGGTCATTAAGTGCATGACAATATGAACTTTCAAGTGGAGTCAGCTTAAGGAATTACAATGCCTTTAGTATTAGGGGAATTTAGAGCTAGTCTAAATGTTAGCCGTAACTTTCCTAGATACATTGGACCTCCCCAACAGAGGCATGATTCATTATAGTTACTCATTATTGTTATTAACTGCTGTTGCTAGAGTGCTTATCTGTTATGCACATGCCTCCTAGAATTTATAATCCAACCTGAAAGTGAGGTATGATGTTATGGTAAGAAATAATGGACTGAGGGCTCCAGTATGAAAATAAGGATTTGGACCTTAATTAATATTTTTAATCCATTTCTTTCCTTATTCACAGACTTATACACAGACTTAGTATGTCTGTACTCTCTGGCCTAATGCAGTATTAATTAAATCCTCTTTTCATAGTCTGTGTTTGTGGGGTTATTGCCATTTGTACTTCTACAAAGAAATAACAGCAGCTCCGAAAACCATCATTCAGAATACCTTTTGTTAGATTTTCATAACAATATTACTGTCAAAATTGACTATTAATTCATGTAAAGCTTGTATACATTTGAGAGATAGGAGTTGCAAATTTGCCCACACACATGAAAATATGGTTATATTTTCATGTCAGATGAAAACAAGGGGATCTTAAAATGATAGAATGGTTTGCATTGGAAGCAAGCTTAAAGATCACCTGGTTCCAGCCTGGAAGGGGTGCCTTTCAGTAGACCAGATTGCTTTAAACTCCATCCCAACCTGCTCTTGAACCCTTCTGAGAATGGGGAATCCACAACTTCTCTGGACAACATGTTCTAGTGTCTCACCAGCATTACAGTGAAGATTTCCTAATATCTAATCTAAACCTACTCTCACTTTACTCTTTCAGTTTAAAGCCTTTACCCCTTGTCTCTGTTAACTCCACTGAATCTGTACCCTCTTCTGCAAAGTCTCTCTCTTAATTGTTCCCTCATATACCAGCAGTCACCCAGAATATAGAAAGATTTTGCTTTTACCCCTGTGCTACCATCCATATTGCATTACTGTGATGCTGTGAGAATTACATTAACATTTGTGTCTGTGTTTCTGTCTCTGTGATCTCCTCTATGCAAAAAATTTGTATCCACATGTGCAATGCCTTTATGCATGCACACAATTTAATATATTCCAAAAAATTTACTATCAACATTGAAAAGTATGTTGGAAGACTTAAATATTCAGTTTTCCTTCAAGTTACAGCATTGGGAGTCATTTGAACTGGAGCTTCCTTTCATTTCTGGTACTTTGACCAGTACAAGAGACTTGAAAATAAAAATGCAAAATTCAAGCATCTGTTAAAGAAAAAGGGTAAATGTTCCATCCCAAGACTATTCTGTGGCATAAAACAAAGCATGAGCATAAATTGGATAGCTGAGCTAAACAAAAAATTATATTTAAATGGCCTGCTACTATGATAAGTGCATTGTGAATGGAGAAGAACACCAGCTTTATAAACTGAGTGTGTTCACATGAGTTTCTGAATTATATGGTTGCTGCAACACTGTTCTAACTAATTTTAGCACACATCTTTCTTAGAGCTCACCCCAACTGTGGAGCCCATCTGGCTTTGTGAGTTTGCCTCTCTGCATCACCTCATCGATTTGGATAGAACCAAAGATTGAACTGTCTTGTTCAGAGTTTATAAAAGACACCTGAATGTGCCAGTTATCACAGACTGTTTGAATAAGAAGACAGTGATAAAAATTTCATCCTTTATTTAGTTGGATCAACAGAGGAGCTCTGTGGCCCGCAGTAAAAGAAAGACATTGACCTGTTAGAGCAAGTCCAGAGGAGGACCATGGAAACAGTCAGTGGGGTAGAACATCTCTCCTCTGGAGGCAGGCTGAGAGAGTTGGAATTGTTCAGCCTGGAGAAGAGAAAGCTCTGGGCAAACCTCATTGTAGCCTTTCAAGACATAAAAGGGACTTAAAAGAAAGACAGAGGAGGTCTCTTCACCAGGGCCTGTAGTGACAGAAAAAGGAACAATAGGTCTAAACTGAAAGAAGGCAGGGTTAGATTGAACATAAGGAAGAAAATGTTTACAATGAGGATGGCAAGACACTAAAACAGATCAGCCAGAGAATTTGTGTATGCCCCATTCTTGGAAGTGTTCAAGGCCATGTTGGATAGGACTTTGGAAAATCTAATCTAGAGAAAAATATCCATCCCGATGGCAGGGGACTAAAAGATTTTTAAAGGTCCCTTCTAAGCTTATACCTGGTCACATTAAGTCTGTGAGAAAAGGATAGATTATTAGTAGTACATTACTTAACATGTAATTGCTGATATACATGTGAAAAAAAAACAAAGAGAAAGAGGCAATTACCTGACATCTGAGCTTCTTGCAGCATCATCAGTCTGTCAAACCATTAGGCCCCAGAGAGTACAGTTAAGTTAATCTATGTCTTTTTAAAGACTAGACATGATCAATTGCTCAACACACCTAGTGGGATCTACTTAATGTCTTATATGACAAGTAGCCCTGACTCTACCAATTCAGGTTTGGAATATTTCTGTTGTAAATTGAAATTTATTGTCTTCCTTTTTAAAAAAATGTTTAAAGTAGTACATGAAAATGTGCAGCAGTTCATCTCCCATATGTACATACCAGGATACTATCCAACAACTGTAATCGTGCCATGGGAAATTGTAAAGCCTCTGAGCTACCTTTCTGAATTTTAAAGATTGTAAGACAGTCTCCATATGGCAAATGTTTTGGCCAGGATTTTTGGTGAAAAAACATTTCAGAACACTGTTTTGCTAAATCTTGTTAAGAGAACCAATTTTCAGATAAAACAGTTATTTATAATAAAAGGATTCTTATGCTTAATATTTTTAATAAGTGAGTTCTGGCATTAATACATCTTATTGACATAAGTCGATTTATCTTCCAGATAATGTTTTTTATTTATAATAAGAAAGTGTGTGTACTCAGGCTCAGCACAGAAATTGTTAAAAAATATGTTTTCACAGAATCCCCAGAATGGGTAAGGTTAGAAGGGATCACAGTGGATCATCTGGTCCAACTTCCCCGCTCGAGCAGGGCTGTCCTAGAGCACATGGCACAGGATTGCATCCAGATGTTTTTTAAATATCTCCAGTGAGGGAGACTCTGCAACTTCTTTGAGCAACTTTTCCTACTGCTCATTCATCTGCACAGTAAACAAGTTTTTCCTCTTATTTTACTTCTGCTTTCTTTATAGCTGTAAGGGAAAAGAAATTATATGTAAAACCATTTAATAAAAAGGATGATGAAGTTAAATAGAATGGTCATTGTGCATTCTTGTCAGCCTGCAAGACACAAAATTTTTAAGTCTATGAAGTCAGACTCCTGCCTGAATCTACTCTGTAAAAGGTTTTTTAGGAAGTACTTTTCCATTCTGAGACAAACCATTCAGTTCCTCAACTTAATTGTACTTGCTGTGTTGCAACTGAAATGTAGACATTTATTTATAGAAGGAGGCACACAGACATGGAAATTACTTCTCTGCTCTACACAACTTTTCAGAGCAAATGATAATTTGGGAACATAAGCAATAATTTTCTGCATAATCATTTTCAGCTAATGTCCAATAATATTATAAGTACAATTAAGTAAATGACCTTGAACATTTTAGAATAGCTCTGTCTGGTGGCTGTCACAGGAGGCTGTGAATCAAGATACTGATTCTATTTCCAACTGTGCCATTGGAAAGATGATTTGTTTGTTCAAGTTTGTTCAAGTACACATAATATTCTTCAGTCTCTTCCTTGATTCAGTAGTTTGTCATGGATAATAACGAATAGGAATATTTTTTCTTTTGTTCTTAGAATCATAGAACCATAGAATGTGCTGAGTTGGAAGGAACTCGTCAGGATCATTGAGTTCAATTTCTGGCCCTGCATAACACACCCCAAGACTTACACCATGTTCCTAAGAGCATTGTCCAAATGCTTCCTGAACTCAGACAGGCTGGTGCTGTGACTGCTTCCCTGGGGAGCCTGTTCCAGTGCTCAATCCCCCTGTGGGTGAAAAACCTTTTTCTGATATCCAGCCTAAACTTCCCCTGTCTCAGCTTTATGCCGTTTCCTTAAGTCCTGTCACAGGTCACCAGGTAGATGAGTGCCTATTCCTCCACTTCCCCTTGTGAGGATGTTGAAGACCAAAATGAAGTCTCCCCTCAGTTCCCTCTTTTCTAGTCTGAACAAACAAAGTGACCTCAGCCCCTCTTCAGAAGGGACTTCAGACCCTTCCCCATTCTTATGTCACTCCTTTGGATGTTCTTTAGTAACTTAATGTCTCTTTTATATTGTGGCACCCAAAACTGCACACAGGGTTCAAGATGAGGCCTCCCCAGTGCAGAGCAGAGCAGGACAATCTCCTCCCTTGCCTGGCTGGTGGTGCTGTGCCTGATGCCCCCCAGGAACGGGTTGGCCCTCCTGGCTGCCAGGGCACTGCTGACTCATGTTCAGTTTGCCATTGACCAGGACCCCCAGGTCCTTTTCCATGGGGCAGCTCTCCAGCCTCTCATTCCCCAGTCTGTAAACACAACCAGGGTTGCCCCATTCCAAGTGCAGAATCTGGCACTTGCTCTTGTTAAATTTCATATGGCTGGTGATTGCCCAGCTCTCTAATTTGTCAAAGTCTCTCGGCCCTTGAGGGAGTGGCTCCTCCCAGCCTGGTGTCCTTGCCAAACTTACTTAGTATTCCTCTGAGTCCTGCATCCAAGTAATAAATGAAGATATTGAAGAGCACAGGGCTGAGGATGGTGCCCTATGGAACCCCACTAGTGACAGGACACCAGCCTGATGTCACCCCATTCACTATAATCCGTTGTGCCCAATGCATGAGGGTGTTGCTCACCCATCACATAACACAGTAATCCAGCTGTGCGTTGGGCATTTTGTCCAGAAGGTTACTGTGGGAGAAAGTACCAAAAGCTTTGCTGAAGTCTGAAAAGAATACATTTCCTTTCATTTCTAGATCAACGAGATGGGTTACCCTGTTGTAGAAGGAAATCAGGTCTGACAAGCAGGATTTTTGCTTCATGAAGCCATGCTGGCTGTAGCTGATGACTGCATTGTCTTCCAGGCATTTTTCAATATCTCTCAGAATAATACTTTCCATGATTTTACCAGACACTGAAGTGAGACTGACAGGCATGTAGTTTCCAGGGTCTTCTTTCTTGCCATTTTGAAAACTGGGACAATGTTAGCTAGCTTCCAGTCAACTGGAAGTCAACCTCTCTGGATTCCTAAGACCATTCAAAAATGATCCAGAGAGGTTTTGCAGTGTCATCAGTTAGCTCTTTGAGGAATCTGGAATAATCCCATTAAGCCCCACAGATTTGTAGGGATCCAGCTGGAGCAGCAGATCCCACAAAAGTTCAGGATCAGTTTGGAGTTGGTCATTCTCACAGTCATGATCCTCCAGCTCAGGGCACTGAGACCCTCTTGGTTCATCCTTTATGTTGAAGACAGAGGGAATGAATGCATTAAACACCCCTGTCTTGTCTCTGTGCCTTGTCTATGTGTTCATACCTATATATTCATTTCTGTATTTCAATGTATTTAGTTAATGAATAAATTATTTCTATTACTCACATAGATTTCTGATAATTTTCTTTGTAATGTGAATAACAAGACAGTTAGCTATTATATCTACTATATTTCAGAGAAGACCAGCCCATTAGACTTGTATTTCTGGCACAAATGGGCTTGAAAAAACAATTTCCTGCAACTATTGCTAATTCCAGCAACAGAACGATTAAGTTTTAGGATATTCTGTCACTCTATTTACTGAAATCTTTGTTGAATGTGAGCTAGAAAGCAAGCTGAACAAGACTAAAGTAAATCCACATAAAACTTGAAATGGTACTTGTATGAAACATTTTTCATTATCCATGCTGTTCTCAGTATAGAAATTTTCAGGATTTATTTGTTTCACTCAGGTAGAAAATAGTGCAATGCAAGGTGATTTATATTTGAGTACTTAAAAGCCAGATCAACCAGGAAGTGTGTGACAGTTATATTTCCATGTTAGTAAGAAAATCTGTGTCAGTGAAAACTTAAGTAATTACTAAAATGTCAGGAGTAATCCAAATATACACCTACCCACTGGAAAATTTAAAACAAAACAAACAATAGAGCTGTCTCAGGGATAAGCAATGAAAGGTAACGTTGACGGAATAGTAAATTCCCCAGATTTCACAGAATTCCAGGAATTAAACTTCACGTGTGCCTTAAACAGGGAGGACATAACAGCTTTTTATTTGAGAACTGCATGTGTAATAAGATGTTCTTACACTTGGGAAGGAAAAGTGGAGGTCGTCATCCATTAGTTTCAGGTTGCTGTATCATCAGCACACTACCAATTAATTTTCAATCAGAAAAATCAAAAATATTCAGAAAATACAAACAATGCAAGATTGAGGAGGTGATAGCAACCCCCAAAGTGGCCATTATGGAAAGCTCTGCCTACATCTAAATAGAACAAATGCTCAGGTGAAATTTTAACAAAATAGTTCCTCAATAGTTCCTGCTTACTTGTTTTATTCTTGGGGCTGTTGATTAAAAATTAGGTATGTAAATAGTTTTTCTTCAGCTGAAAGAAAACCAGATGAGTTTTTAAAAACAGAATTATATCTAGTCATCAGCTAACAGTGACTAAAATATTACTGGTCACTGTGCCTCAGGAAATATCAAGAAACAAACATTTTTTGTTAATCCTCATCTTCATGAAAAACCAATGAATGATAGAATCATTAATATTGGAAACGACCTGTATTATCATTGAGTCCAACCATTAACCTAACATGGCCAAACCCACCAGTGAACCATATCCCTAAGCATCATATTTACATGTTTTCTTTGAACACTTTCAGGGATGAGGAAATAGAATATTGCTTTAGGATCCCTATAAACTCCTAAATTAAAGAGGAGACAAAGCAAGGGAGAAACAGCACATTTGTATAGCTAGTTAGTAGAAATAGTTAACTATAATAAACATTTCTGTGAAAGGTTGTGTCTGATAAAGTAAATGGAGATATAAAGTTGCTAAAAATATAATGCAGCATAGAATTGCATTGAAGTAAATAAAAGTTTTGAAGTGCAAAATGTGTGACCAAGAGGATGAGGACAAAGAAAAAATACAAACTAAAACTAGAAAACTTAAAAGAGCACTAGTAAACCTTGCAGAAACATGGCTGGGACACTGGTAAAACTCCATAACATGAATTAAGACTCTTACAGTGCTGGAGAATCCACCTCAGCCCTGAATTAGCTTTGCTGTTTAATTTTTGTTATGCCAGATTGATGCTAACGAAGCACTGGAATTTTATGGTGTACTAGTTTCTGCATAGGGCATTTTCTTGAAATGCTTTCCATGCCATGAATAGCAGCATGAATTCTCCTTAGCATTTGCCATGATAAGTATTCAATATGTTAGCATTCTTTTAATTCCAGAATTTATACTTAATATTTTGGTTGAGGAATGCTTGCTCATTTATATGTTTGCTCAATAAAAATGTTTGTCAAAGCTCTTCTTCTTAAAGAAGAGTCACATTTTCAGTAGTCCTTTCTCAAGTCTTGTCGGTGTTTTCTGAAATATTTCCATGTTCAGAAATACCTGGAACAAGAGCACATTATTGCAAGTTTTTTTCTCTTAAAAATTCTCATAAAAGATTAGTGACAATTTGGATGCCAAGGAAGAGTAGAGTTTGGAATTTTTTTTATAGTCTGTCCTTTTACTACTGATGCTACCTCAATACAAATGACCTTTGTAAACTTGGCTAACTGTTATTTTATTGGAGGATTTTCCTCATGTCTGGGAGATGCTGTGAAAAATCAGTAGGGATGTAAGTAGAAGATTGCCCTTTGGACTTTGAACAACATATGCTGAAAGGGATTTTGATTCACAGGGAGGTATGCTGTTTAATAGAGTGCTTTTGTTGCTGTTGTGTTAAAAGACTAGATGCTGTGGATTCAAATGTACTTTAATTTATATTTAAAAGGAAAGGCTTAGCAGTTTACTTTTGCAACTGAATCTAGCCTGCTTTAGGGTAGGGATGAGAATGTGAAAGAAGTAGAAGTTTGTGAATAGCTGGCTGGTCAGTGTCATAGCTCTAACCCAAATTTTGAGTCTGATGGCTAACACATACAGAACTTGATCAAACAAAAGCTCAACTATTCCAGTGTTCAAAAAGTAATTATTTCTGTATGCTTATCAGTTAGTTTATTGGTGGAGTATTAAACACAAGTTTAAAACAAATGATCTTGTTTTTTACCTGATAATCAGTCCAGAAAGTTGGTCTAAGATTTGATGACCCTGGGCTTTTAACCTCTCCTTTTAGATATATTTTGATAACTGCAAGAAATCTCAGTGGATTTCAAATTCTTAAGCCCTGGAGATTCAGCTAAGCCTTGAATAAATATGTTCATTAATCACTTCCGGTATAATATTTGTATACAGAGTGCATCTGTCTTGACTGTATGGAGTTGATGAAAGAAGATAGTCTACAGTAAATTTCTCTGCATTTTCTGTCATTTTTTGGCTCTTGATTTTAAACTTTTCTTATTTAGGATAGAGTATTTTTTTTCCTATAATTGTCTGGGTGAAGTTTGACTACTTTCATCTACTCTCTTCACTGGGACTTATTTAGGTGTGAGACATTGAGGATACAAATAATTAATCTAAAGGAAATTATGTAAAGGATGGCTCTTCTTTAAAAAGTGTAAAATATTCTTTGAAGATTAAAGAGGACTCAGACAGTTAATCTGCCAACCCTAGGAAAGCACAATGGAAAAAAAAAACAACAACAAAACCCCCTGCTGATCAGAGAGCTAGTCAAGACATAAAAAGGAAAGGATCCCATATAGGATCTCCTTAATCTCTGATTCCTCTAAGTTTTGTGTAGGACATTACTTTCTCAGAAGTTCCCCGCTGACAGAAAACAGTTCTAAAGAGCAAAAGAGAAATTGCCAGACTCCAAGAGGCTTTTAAAAAAGCAAGCATTTTAAAAACACAATATACTCTTTTCCCTTATTTGAAAATGAAATCAATTAGATTCTTAGAGCCACTGATTCCTGAAAATTAATTGGATATATTTTCAGAAAGTATCGCTAAAGACACTCTGGACAAGACTCCAGTACAGAATTTACCTGAACAGTTCTGCATGAAGTTTTTTTTTCTTTCAGACTGAGATGGATTTTGTCTAATTTTCAGAGTGTTTTTTAAGTTTTCCATTATAAAAATGTCCTTTTAAAGACACTTAGCTAATACTGTTTTTTAAAGTGATTAAAATGCTGATTATTAGAAGATGAAAGATTATAATTTACATCATATAATTAAGTGCAGCTTTGGTTCCCAAGAAATTTTATGCAGAACCTGTTCGGTGTAGGAAAATGACTGGTACTTTTAATTTAAATCCACACTTATTAGTTTCATGGCACATTTGACTGGTGTAGAATTCAGCTACATTCATCCTTCCCTAGACCTTTTATTCCCTTACAATGAATTGTATTCACATTTAAAAAGTAGCCATTCAAAATGGCTCTCCCTCTCCCATTCCACAGAAAAGGAAGATGATTTTCCAGGGAGTCACCACAGAAGAGTAAAGTTCCATGTAGAACTGAAAACAACGTATAATGAATATTGTATTTTATTTGCATTCAAACCAGAGAGCTCACCAAGGAAAGCTGAAAATATGAAGTCCCTCTGCATTTTGTTTCTTTAGAATAGATCCTCTGTTTTGTCACTGTAATTACTTGTGGGTTTTTTTCTACAGTGGGGTCTATGTTTGTTTTTTTGATATTTTTTTTTTCTCTTTAGAAGAGGTAGCAACTCTTTCTTTTAAAATAATTGGCACTTAGTTGAAATACTATAAAGAGCATGGAGAATGAATGACTTAGCTGTTGAAGTCTTTAAACAGATATGTAGAGGACAAGATTAGAGATTACATCCATGGGGTTTGCTACCTCTACCTAAACTGCAGTGGAAAACATTAAAATTCTCTTAAGCACCCAATAGCCCTGGCCAGTTAGACATAATTAAAAATCAAGCAAGGATAAGGTAATGTTTCCACTGCTCTGAGATGACCTCTGTAGTTCAATGCTGAATATTTATCTTTAGTGTAATCCGGTTTCCTTGTATTTCCAACTTACACTTGTATTTGTTACTGTGGATTTTCAAGTTGTTTATTTAGTATCTTTTTCTACTTGCTATATATCAATTATGTTGACATTTGCTTGTCTAAAAGGTTATAGCTCTTTTTATCTTTTATGTGTTTATAGCATGCATTCATGGAGATATCTGTCCACCTCAGAGCTTTTAATGTCTCTGCCCTTTTGTCACGCTGCTGGAGTAGGGAAGTATTTCCCCACACTGCTCTAAAACGTGGGAGCTGACACATTAATGACCTGAGACATTTTCTCATTATCAGATGAAAGGCTGTGACAGATAATCATATGAATCCATTTTTCTCAAGTTACAAGCCAGTGTTTTACCCAGTGCATCCAGCAAACATAGGGATGCCACAGTCTAGGAATGTCTAGGAATAAAGACTGGAATCACAGCTACCTAACAGTGTGGAATACTTTTGTGAGAAAAAAAAAAAAAAAAAAAAAACAACAAAAAAACCAAAAAAAGAGTCTTTGAACAGTATCTTTCTGTCCCAGCTGTCAGCTATGCCCCATACAGCCACTCCTCTCTGCTGGGATGGGGAAGAGAATTGAAAGGGTAAAAGTGAGAAAACTCACGGGTTGTGGTGAAGACAGTTTAAGAGATTAAACAAAATCTGCATAGGCAAGCAAAGCAAATATTCATTTGCTGGCTCCCATGGACAGGGAGGAGCTCAGCCATTCCCAGGAAAGCAAGGCTCCATCATGCCTAACAATTATTTAGGAAGACAAACGCCATCACTCCAAACATCCCCCCTTCCTCTCTTCCCCCCACTTTATATACTGAGCATGATGTCATATGGCACGGAATCTTGCCAGGTTCAGTTAGGGTTGGCTGTTGGCTCCCAACTTCTTGTGCACTCCCAGCCTTCCTGCTGGTGGGCTGGGGTGAGAGGCAGAAAAGGCCTTGATGGGCTGCAAGCTCTGCTCAGCAACAACAAAAGCATCTTTATATTATGAACACTGTTTTCAGCACGAACCCAAAACATAGCTTCATACCAGCTACTCTGAAGAAAACTATCCCAGACAAAGCTGGTACATTCTTTCAGCAAGGGAAAAGTTGCTGATACCTGAACCTGGCTTTGTCATAACTCTTTTGTCAGACTCCGTGGCTGTTGCAATGGCTACTGGTATTCCTTGTTGTGCTTCTTCCAAGGGATTAATGTATTTTAATTAACAATTTATGGCACAGTCAAATATACATTAGAAAAAACAGGAAACATTGCCTTTAGTCCAAACTACCTTCTCAAATCTCACATTCCTCTGTTCTGCTGCCTCTCCTTTGTAACTGGCTCCTGGCTCTGGGCTTGTTGTGGAATACCATTACAGAACAAAAACTCTTCTGCTGCTCTTCTTTCTATTCCAGCTCCTTCTGTACTTCTATGTCTCCCTCTAATCTCTTCACCTTGATTCAGTTGCTAATCTCTGCATGTATATTTGAAATGGCATTGTACCGCATATAGCTAAGATGAAATTTTAGCTTTAAATTAAATGAAGTCTGAGCAGCCCTGCTTACCAGTACTGTACTGAAACCACATTCTTGCCAACTGATTAAGATTTATGCAATCTTAGTAATTTGAGTGAAGCTGACTTTAGTCATAGTTGTCTTATATCTCTGCACAGGATTACCTGACAGTACCTGGATACCCTCATTTTTTTTTCAAGAGGTTTTTTTTCTAGGAAATGTGGCTGATTCTTTTTTGTGAGCTTCACTGTCACCCTGAGGTTATGCTACAAGAAAGGTGCATTGAGAATCACACAAAGCTATACTACCCTATTCATTTACAAATCCCCATTTCCAATTCTGAGAGAAGATGGAGATGCTTTGCTTCAGTTATATTCCAAATGTGGCCTTTTTTTCCCCATCTGAACAAGAACCTACATAAAAATCATTTCTAAATCTTGTCACAAATCTTCATTTCAGAACTTCAGAGATGTTTTTCTCTTCCCATCTGTACTTACCTTTTAAAATTTTTGATGTTTTCATTATTGTTTTCAACTCCCAAAGCTCCACAAGAAACAGGCCATGGTACTTCTTTCAAGTTTTGCCTGTTGCTGTGAGAACATTACCAACAGAGATAAATTTTCTGAATGACACTGAAAGGCAGGATAAACAATGAGCAGAGTTGTAAAATGCACTATTAAGCATGTTCCAAAATTTCCAATGCTCCCTACCTCTATAATTTAGCTGTCAAGGGCACTATTTATTTGCATTTTGTTTTATGGGTTATTATGTATATTAGGCATAGATGTTAATGCTACATACAGTCAAGTTGGTTAGATCATAGTGAAGCAGCATTTTATGTGCTATGAACTCAGCAGGTAAGATTTGAATTATAAATGCCTCTAAGGACAGGATTTTGCATATCAATATAAATTTTACTTCTATACAAGTCTAGTAAAGTAACATTTTAGTTCTACAATTAAATGGTATGATTCCCCCTATACCAGTTTGAGCTATACCAATAGTGCTGCTGCTCAGTTTGGTTCCTAGCTGTAATTTCTTAACTATTTTCAATCATCTTGTTTGTTAGATTTCTATTTATTTATTTATTTATTATATTAAGCTCTGCAGCTGTTTTCATTTATTTCAGTATCAATTTTGGGTGAATGAGACATAAATAATTTTGGGTTTCACGCCACTTTTATCAGCTAGTAGACCAGTTAAAGATTCTGTGCTGATTGTGCTCTGAAACCAGTGAATGTTTTTCCTTTCATTTATGGTTCACAAAATTAAACATTGAGCTGGTAGGTTTACTGTCCAACTGGAAAAAGGCAGAAATATCTATAGAAGTTTTCAAGTGTATTAAATCACCATCTTTTGGAAGAGCATATATATTGTTCCTTGAATAACAATTTTGTTAAAGGATAGCATTAGTAAGTAATACATAAACAAGCAAAATCATCACAGCCATGTGTCCTTTACTAAATAGCTTGAATAGGTGATAAATTTGAAAACAAAATCATTAATTTTAAATTGGCATAATTTATTTTATCAGATCACTGTTAATCAGTTTGGCTTTTTTAGTCTAGATCTAAAGTAATCTTCAAAATATTTCTGTTGTGAGTAAAAACCAAAAAGTTATTCATAGCCTATGGCACTGAGCACTCTACATATTTAATTTTGCATCTGCCTGAAGAGCAAATTCCTGTTTGAAATTTAATGTTGAAACAAGCCTGTCACTGATTTTATTTATGAGTTTTGTTTTACCTAGTTACTGCTTCTACTTTCTGTGAAACAAGAAGCATTTTCCTGTCTTTAGTCCTGTTGAAATACCTATTAATAGATTTGAAATACTTTTAGTGACATAAATGGTACAAAGGTTTTGGGTCCTACACCTCTTAGTTGTCTTGTTAAGCCAATTTTTCATTTCATATTGATACTCTGAATTCTTTAGCAAAATTAGATCCTATTTCTGTCTTGAGAGACTTACCCTTGTAATAAATTTAATAACTATCAGTATTAATGCATTTGTCTGCATGTCTTAGGGTGATTGACAGTGCTTTTGTCTCATAAAGATGTCACTGTTAAATTCACACAGGTGTAGACATGGTGTGAATAAGCAGCCTTTTGTGATGTGTCTGTTTCTAAAATACATTGCTGTTTCTGTGTGAGAAGTCTCTTTGATGACTTTATTGACACTGACTTTTTACCATTTGATATTTCTAGGATAACAGATTCTAAAAATGGCCAGTTTTATTTATGGTCACAAAAGGCCTGAAAACAGGCACTGACCTGCACTCAATTGTACTTTAAAAGATGTGCATAGTAGGCGGATTCCTGCACAAACCACATCACGGAGAGTCTGTAGAAACTAAAAAGCTCTGGTTAAGTCAGGGAAGTGTTCATGCATGACAATGACTGGGAATTTTGAATACAATGTTGCCTTTCCCATAAAACTAGTCTTCATTCCACTAGTAGGAGAGATGATGAGAATCTCAGATTTATCCCTTTCTGTCATCTGGGAAACAGAACTGCCAAGTTCTGGCATTAAAAATCATGAGGACTGAAACACATTGAAATACATGAGGATTTTTTATTTTTTATTGCCTTAAAGGAGTATGTATCACCAGAGTGATTCTGAGAGTAAAATCAAATAAATAGAATATGGACTTGGTTACACTGTATTACTCTTGGCCCTGTTTCTCTATAGAAAACCTTCATTTAGTAGTTGCAAAATTTAACAGATGCTCTTTCCTCACCATTCAATAACTTAGGTCACTGTATTAGATCTTGTGCTCCTTAATGTAGGCAATAACGAGATTCTCTGCCATCTCTGCTCTCCTGGACTTCGCTGTGGTGCAAATTCTCCGCTCACTTCCCATTCTCAAAAATGGAGTCTGCACAGTTCTGCTGCCTGTGGACCCATGCTGTAGTTAACCTGTCTGTAAAAATTATTACTTCAAGGTTCAGCTCTGTGAGTTTTTTGTGCCTTCTGTTTTTCCATTTCTTTTAATTCTCTTTCAGCCTTTGTGTCTCTGTTGAACTTTCTTACAAGTTCCTGTGATAAAGTACCATAGTTTTTCATCATCTTTCAGCATCAGTTGTGTTTTGGAAATTCGAGTTTTCCTTCCTGTCTCTACAAACCAAATGGGATAGCAATTTTTTTGTTTGATTGGTTTTGGGGTTTTTTTGTTTGTTTGTTTGACTGCCTCCTTGGCATAATTACTAGTTCTTATGACTGGGTTATTCCCCACTAATTTCTTCTGAATCTGGTTCAAATATGGTGTTGTGCATGTTGAACATAACTGACTTCAGTTCCACATCTGAATTTTGACTTATACATATATATTCCAGACAAAGTGTTAGACTCCTTGAGTTTCACATTTTTTTATTCCTCAGGTCATTAAAACAATTCTGATGAGATGAGCTGCAAAATATTGTCTTATGATCAGAAATCTAGAGTGCTCCAGTCACATATTCCCAGGGAGTTTGGGGTACATTAGAGAACAGTATGTTGGACAGACAGTATTTTTAAATTAGTTGCCCAACAGTACCTAAGTATTTTGACATTATTTGGATGGCAAAATATTTCAGTATGTTTATGTGCTTTCAAAACACTAACTCAGATATCCCATATCAGCTTTGACATCTAGCAACTATACAGGTTTAGCCCAACAAATACTGCAATTTGCTTTTAATACCAATAGTGTACATTTTCACAGAAAATGGCATGTATTGATGTTAATAGTTAGGATTTGCTTTCATCAGTCTCTCTCTATGAAATCTGGGTGGAGACAGGAACGCTTCAGGCTGCATTTGTTTGCTAACTGAACCCTGAGTTTACCTCATGACAGAAGCAAAATAGCTCTCATTCACTAGCATTTTTCATTTTGTTTTGTTGTTGCTTGAAGCCTAATTTTATTACAATTTAAATTTGGCATAGTAACATATTTGTTTTGACAATGAATTACTTTCTACCAAGACAATTCAAATCTAGCTATGTGGGGAGGCTAGTAGGGGAAAGTAGAATTACTCAATACAATAATGACTGTTCAGCTGAGATATGAGGGAAAAAGATCTAAGGCTCTATAGGGTTTGAATTGCTCCTACACATCCTGGGCTGGTGCTGTATTATAAGGCCAGTTTCTTGATGACTTCTGTTTAGTTATCTTTTTACACTTTTTGGGTTTAGTTTGTTGGGTTGTGGTTTTTTTCTTCAATACACCTTGAAAACAAATCTCAAATGTGAAATCTCATTTTGCCTAATTGGAAAGGGTTGTTTTTGTTGTTTTTCTTTTTTGGTGGGTGGGAGGGCAGCTTTGTTGTTAAGTATCCTGTGGGGAATTGTTTGCAAGTTTGACTTTGGATTTTTGAGTGAAGTTTTAGACTAAGTAACTGTATTTTATTGCTTCCTATTTTATTGTCTTCTATCAAGTTGGTCGCAGTTGGATCCTGCCGTTAGTTGCATGGGAGGACAGTTTCCATTTCTTTACAGTGTAACCTTTATCCTGAGGGAGTACAAAAATCAGAGAAATGTTAGCCCTCTTCCTGTAGGGCTTGACTCTCAATAAATAATCTATCATCTGTCTCTCCATCGTTTTTATGTAATCTATTTGAACCTGCATGGTGAGTGCTGAGTGCTGAATGTCAATTACAACTGTGTTAAGACAGCCAGAAATATTCATTAATATGCTTGTGCATAGTTTGCTATTTCATTTCGCTGATACTTGGAACTATTTCTTCTCACTTACTAGAAAGCATTTACACTTATCAATGTTTTTTTGAGAACTTACGTGTGTAAATTAATGGCTTAGTAGAATATATTTATTTATATTCTTCAGAGATCTACTGCCTGTTAGGACTTGTTAGCTGATCAGTATAGCATAGACAGGGAATCGCATTACTTTTTTTTAATCTTTTATACTAAAAGTAAAAACCCTTTTCAAATTATTCAAAGTGGTTGAGGTTTGCAGCAACTCTTGTGAAAAGAGGGTTACTCCCATACCTTTAAGGACAGGATTATGGCAGGACCTTAATAAGGTCTTGATAAGAGATTTGCCAAGAAGACCAGTGACATCCTGGCTTGTATCAAGAACAGTGTGGCCAGCAGGACCAGAGAAGTGATTGATTCTCTGTACTCAGCACTGGAGAGGCCACACCTCCAGTACCGTGTCCGGTTCTGGGGCCCTCACATCAAGAAAGACATTGAGGTGTTGAGGTGTGTCCAGAGAAGGGCAGTTGAGCTGATGAAGGGTCTGGTTCACAAGTCTTATGAGGAGCAGCTGGGAGAACTGGGGTTGTTCATCCTGGAAGTTCAGGGGTGACCTTATTGTCCTCCACCACTGCCTGAAAGGAGGTTGTGGCAAGGTGGGGGTTGGTATTTTCTTCCAGACAACTAGTGACATGACAAGAGGACGTGGCCTCAAGCTACACCAGGGGGAGTTTCAAGTAGGATGTCAGGAGGAATTCCTTCACTAAAAGGGTTGTTAAACATTGGAATAGACTGCCCAGGGAGGTCATGGAGTCACTATCCCTGGAGGCATTCAAGAAACAACTGGAAATGGTACTTACTATCATGGTCTAGTTGACAAAATGGTGACCAGTCAAAGGTTGTACTCGATGATCTTGGAGGTTTTTTCCCACATAAATGATTCTGTGCATCTCTGATAAGAGAGCCATGCTGAGTTCTGTCTTACTATGTCTCCCTTTGAAGCTAGACTACACTGCTTTCAGTTATACTTCTAATTACCAAACCCAAGAAAACCACACGACAAGGGGACATTTAGAAAAGCATATAATGAGTATGCTATGCTGCAGTGAAATCTGATTCTCACCTGTCTAAGGCTTCCCTGCTGTAAAGCTTCTGTGAGAAGTAGCATGGTAAGAGAATGGAGAATGACATCATTAACGGTTTAACTATTTGAAGTTTTCCTGAGCTATAGATGAAATATTTATACCTACCAGAAAGAGAAATGCTATTAATCCACTCCTTATGAAAGGCTTTTAGTCAATAGCTGTGTGTATGCTGTGGTTGTCACCAGAGAAAATGGAAAGCTTTTAATATACATACCAGATAACACTTGTAATTGAAATTCTCTTTTTTTCCTTTCACTAATCCAGGGGATAAACAACGTCTTAAACAATAAATAGCTGCAGTTTGGCTAGCTACTTATTTTTAAATGCTTCTCCAATTTTAAGTTTTCTCTCTATGTATTAAAAATGTGGGAGTTAAAAGGTGGGTGCTGCTGCCTATTATCTGTTCCCAGCAAACCTCTCCTGTAGAAAAGCAGGTTGGGTTAACATTCAGGCAATGCACTCAGATCCACACACAACACTCACCACAGCTGGCTCAGTGAGAGAGGCTAGAAGGCTCCTTTTTGCAAAGTTTTACTTCAGCGAAGTATCACATGTGGTACCTGAAGGGAACTCAGCAAGAAAGAGAACAACCACGTGGTGTAGACAGCTTAAAAAGGGGAAGGGGTGGGGGGCAGAGCTAAGGGCAGGGCAAAGGGGATTGGTCTCCAGGGGAGAGAGGGGGGGCGGCCACCAGGGGTACTGAACCAGGGAAAGGGGAAACCAGGGGAAGTTGCAAAACAGAAGTCCATGTGGGAGTCTTGCTTTTTGCCATAGGAGGAATGACTCTATGGTAGGTAGAGCCACCGCCCTTTCCAGGGCAGTGGTCTTGGGAATTGGCTAAGGGGAGAGAGTTCATGGCATGCTACAATGTATGTCCTTCCAGAATAAACACTTATCCAAAAATTTTACCAGATGAGGAGAGTCTTGCTGTAACTAAATTATATGTGACCTCAACCTGATTCTAGTAAAAACTACAGTTCTCAAAATGCCAGGCATAACTTGAATATTAACTTCTGCCTTTTTCTTCAAAAGTTTAAAGGCCCTTTTGGAAGAATAAAATGGGTACAGAATATCACTCTTTTACTAGTTTCCACAGCCTTTAGCAAGTATCATGAGTATTGTGACAAGCTACTAAGAATGTTAAAGGTAAAAAAAGATTAGTGTTGATGCTAACACAAGATCTAATTAGAAGTTTTTAATTTCACTTATTTATGAATGTAATTGAACTACCTGTTCTTTAATTTTCTATGAATAGACAGCTGTGTGGAGTCATGAGATGCTTGCTGAAGCGAAAAAAGATATTCAGACAACTAAGTAATCAATCCTACACACCTACCTGCACATTTTAACTTTTTATTTATCAGCAAAACACTGAACTTAGTAGGATTACTTAGGTATAAAGATAAGCATGACCATGTTTGGAGAATTGTGGTTATAAATTCTGATCCACAATATGATTGCCTGAAAAGAGAATTTCTGCTGGAATTTAATATACAACTAACACAGAACAGAAAAAACAACTTGTCTTTTTAAATAAAATCAAATTTAAATGTAAATCTACAATGTGAGAGGATTTTTTGCCTACTGAGCTTTCTAACCCTCATAAACAGAATGATGACTTTGCATTTCAGATATATGGAGGATGTGCACTTGTAGCAGGAATTTTGAAGATAACTTACCAAACCAATGTATCTGGTAAATCTTGCAAAAACACTTTTGATAAGATTTATGCAACATACCAAATAATTTACATTGCTCTCCATGTCTTCCCTTCCTAGGAGTATTCCTTTAAATGACCTTAATAAGCATGAAACTTCAAAACTGAGAGACAAAACAATCCAGTGATTATAATCCTGTACATTTGAATATTAGTTGAAGTTGAAAGCAAATCCTACATTCATGTGGAATATTCTTAGTTTACTGTACTGATTGTTCACATAAGTAAAGTAGCTTTGCTTTCATGTGAGTTCTGAAACAACCTGAACAACAGAACTAGGTGCTATCTTCACCAAAACTACAGAGAGGGATAAAGTATTACTGTTAAGTTTGGTATCTGGTAGCCAACATATCAAGAAATTGTCTTATATGAGTATGTAGAATATATTTACAAAGGTATCTTTTGATTAATTGTGATGTAAAAATGTCCAGGGTACAAAATTTCGTTTCTATGCATTTGCACTTTTGAAAAGGCGTTTCTGAGCATTATCACCTACTTATGTGAGTAATAAATTATACGTTCTATGGAAAATTGCAGACTAATTTCACACCTTTTAGTTTAACTAAGCTTTCTTGTCAGAATGCTGGGATTTGAATTATCACACAGTAAAATGCATGGTCTGTAAAGTTGCTCCTCTTAATATCATTATTAATCACTTTTGTTGCAGTAAATTCTAAGCGCTAACCAAGAAGGTGCTCTGTTGTGCTAAGCAGGGTATAAATACAGCAATGGTGGGATAAGATAGTCACTTGGAGAGAGAAGTTAAAAGTGAGACCACATAGCAATCACAGAGACAAAGAGACAAGAGCAAACCCGAATAAGGAGACACCTGTGTTTTATGGCAGGCATACACCAGACTGCCATTTTGCACCGGGATCCCCTGTTTAGATCCTAACATCTAATGACTATGCACTAGGTGAGACTGGACTTTTTTTATGGTTTCCTGTAATTGTCAAACTCCCTGGAGACTCTGGAAGTGGGAGCATCATCCCATGCACACTCTCAGCATGCTGGGAGATGCTGCTGGAACAGAAGAGAAAAGCATTGACATGCAAAGGCTCAGCACAGCGGATTCTAGTCATAACTGCAGAAAGGTCTCAGACTCTGATGGTCCCTGTCTGGCTTCTTTCTGTGATTGTAAAGGCAAGAGAGTCCCTCTGAAGTTTTACCTCATTTCCCTGGGGAACAGAGAGGAATCACTGTGACTCTGTCCAGTGTCTGCTGTTTGAAGCCTGCTGGGGTACAATTATTATGGAAGAGTTTATTGATTATCTTAAAAATAAGAGCTTGCAGATAAGCGTCTTTACAGCTTTGTCTCCTTTTCTAACAAGATGACATCTTAGATGCCATATACGTTATTAAATGTCTAGCCTGTATCAGATACAGGATGTCACAAAGAGATGACACAGTTATCACAGGCCAGCAGACACGAGGATTTAAAATCCTTGTCTGGATTATAGCCCTGGTGTAAATACATGGGAAGCTATTGCTTTCACTGGAACTTAACTGAATGTTCTAGCTAAGAATTTGTTGTTAAGGGCTAAAAGTAATGCTGATAAGAAGGGGTTTTTTTCCCCACGGTAAATGAAAAGAAATAACAACACCACCACCAAATTAGCAGGATAACTGTAGGAGTACTTGTATTAGAGCCTGAAAATAGCCAGTATCTATTTTGTCAACACCTTCTTCCCTTTCAAAAATCTCATGATATTGCAGGTGCAGAATTTAGTTCAGGACTTGCTTTTTATTTTTGTTACATGAATTTAATTATCATGGAAAGAGGCAACTTGATAGCATTAAAAATTAAGTCATGTTTTTTTTATACTCTAAACAGCCACAAGCATACTGTAATTGACATCTGTGTTACCATCTGCATTATAATCTGACAGGTAGCTCATCCTAGGCCAATAGGTGGAAGAGTGAATTAGTTCCAATAGTAATGTATGTAAATTTTCCATGACAGAATCTTTGGCCTATCTGCCGCATATAATCTGATCAAAATAGGTATTTTTGCAGCACTCAATACTGTAGTTTTTAAGTGCTTCATGAATATTTCTCATTATCAGCATTTTAAAACTGAGAAAATTAGGTCATATTTCTGAAAAAGAAATATATAGACAGAAGCATAACATCTTTCTTCCAGCATAATCTGCTGCTTTAGGGAGATATTTAATATATATTTTTCTTTGTTTTTGTTTTTCCTTTTCTGTTTGCTTCTTCTTATTCTATCTTTTTTAATATAGAAGAGGTTTCATAACATCATTGCAAACACTGGTAAAGTAATTAAGTTTTGATATGTAGTGTCTGTTAGACAGCCACTGAATTTAATAAAACCAAAACCCGAAGTTCATTCTTCAACAGTATAACATTTAGCATTGCATTTTGTTCCGCCAGCAATCTCATGCTTAGTGAGTACTTAAGTTCCAGTGATTCCAATGGACTTTGCTTGAAGTTAATAATTTATATTTACATGTGTTTTCAAATGAGGATTAAGTTTATCATGCTCATTTAAAGCATTAGATAACAAAAAAGTGTAGAGGATCTTTGCCTATGCAGTAGATATTACCTGATGATGACCCCAGAATTCCTTCATTTACTGCTGTTAGCTGAAGTTGTTTGATCCTGTCATAGAAGAGAAATGGTTAAGAAACCTTTGATTTGTCCTCTTTAAATCTTTATAGATTTGGACCTACATTTAGGATCCAGTGTGAAATTCCTGAGCATGCTCTGTAAATGTTTTGTCAGTGCCAGCTTAATATTTTTCCACTTTTCTTATCACATAGAAAAATGTACTGTTAAATTTTGCACTGTGTGGACCTTGCTGAAGGGGAGACACAAATGAACACGCAGGAGTGACGTATGGCACACACACAGAGTGTAAACACAAGTAAACAGTTCCACAGCAACTCCACTATGGGTCATTAAGAAATGAGAACTTTGCAGAGAAGTCAAGATAAATTGCAGCATTGTGTCTCTGATTTTTAGCTCTTGAAACCAGTGAACTGTGAGTCAGGTTTTATCATTAACGCATTTGGGCGGCAAAAGGGAAAATACTGGGGGACAAGAAATTAAACAAAACAAGTGAATGCTTGTGTGGGTGGTGAGAAACACAAGAGTTCTGTTATGAAGGTAGAAACCATCATTATTATTTGAACCTTTGCTGTCTTTAGAAAAGGCTTGAAGAATTTCTGCCAGCAATCATAATAAGATGATGCTGAGGATGTTGTTTGGTTGCTTGCTTTTTTTCTCTTTTTAATTTATGGAGTCTCTTCGAAAATACAACAACATTTTTTTTCTGGTTCTTGTTCTTGAAAATGAGTCAATAAAGCCATCAAAGCTCCACACATACTTTGTCACAAAGAAACAGAAGTTTAAAGATAAAACTTCAGACTTTTGGGGGAGGTAATTGTTGGATTGTTTTGATAAGGAAATTGCAAGAAGAAAATAAGAAGGCATCGTTATGGGAATTAAAAAAAAAGAAAGTAAGTAGTTACTAAGACAGGGAAAACATTGAAGACTGCTTACCTGATCTTTCTTAGGATAGCAACACGAAGCAGGAAATCTCATACTGCTGGGAAATCTCTAAAAATGCCAGAAGCAACTGACAAGTGTAAAATTATTCTTGGAGTACAGCAAAGCTAAAAACAAACTAAAAAATATTTCAACATCATGTATGACAACAGAATAAAAAAATTAAAAACCAGTTGTAAACTTCGTGTTGGAAAGAAAAGGTGTTAGGCTGATATTTGAATGTTACTGTCTGCACAGGTGATGTTTGGAGTCCTTGCTCTTTATATTTGCACTGTTTTCATCATATCATTTAAAATGAAACTGAACTCAATCAAAAATATCCTTATAGAAAACAATGGACTAGGAGCTTTATATATATAATTTTTTAAATATTTTTTCTTAAATCACATTAATGGAAAGGAGGATAGCATCGTAATGAAGCAGCATTTATATATATATATTTA
>VXBC01005897.1:2766537-2806232 GCA_013399945.1 Ploceus nigricollis | reverse complement strand
TATTTATTTATATATAATCAAGGCTGGTTTTCATAAAACTGTTCTTTAATAAGTGTTAATCTATGAAAATGCCACAGCCCTTGTGATAAATGTTTCAAAGTATAGCTATGTAGCTAATAGTCTTGGTATCTTCCGGTGTGAAACTAAATGAACCCAAGCCTTGCCTTCTGCTTAGAACTAATATAAAATGAGAAAAATAGCCATAATTCTATACTTTACCTATCCACTTTAGCATCCATTTCTTAATTGCTTTCTAACATGTAGAAAACAAAGGTCGCAAACTGATTATATAAAAATTTTCAAATTTGCTGGACAATATATTGTCTCTTTCCATTTAATTCCTGCAATTTATTGCTACTTCTGATCCACAAGGTTGAGTGTCAAAAAACATATGGAAAGGAGCTTGCCACACCAAACAGATCTTCTCACTTGATCTGTCATATCAGTGATTTATACATGCTGGCTACATATTATTTTGAGGAAGAATTCTTAGCACTGCAATTCATGCCAGAATCAAGAATTTAGGGGACTAACATGTTTCTTTAAGTTAAAGATTCAGGACTTTTCTTTGTTTAGGTAGATGTTCCCATATCTTTCTTTCATCAATAAAATGTTGCACTGGAGGCTTTTTAAGGCCTAATTTCTGCAGGTTTATATGTATAGCAGTCATTTATTTTCCACAGCAAAATAAGATATTAAAACAGAAATCCCTGCTGAATCAAAAGAATTGTACAGACCACTATGCTTTTCACTGAAAGTTAGGGGATCACATCTGTAATCTGCACTTGACACCTTCTCTAAGACTTGCCATCTATTAGTTTGAATGTTCTACAAGTATATCCCATAGGATAACTAGAAAAAGATCCACTTCATTGCTTCCTAATACATGTTCAGTAGGCAAAATCTTCAACACAGTCAGAGCAGTGCTGAGGAAAATAGTGAATGTTAAGTTAGAATTTGAGGCTACACAGCAGCCTCTCATGCTGCTTCATCTGCTTTCTGCAGAATTTTGTTCAAAAATGAGTGCCATGGGACTGTCACCACAACAGTAGGTTCTCACTTAAGCTGGGAGTAGACAAGGTGGGCACAGAATTAATTCAGCCAAAGACACTGCAAGTGTGAGAGCTCAGCAGAGTACCAGGGTGTACTAATTATCCTTTTCTCCCCATCCATGTACTTCCAGGCAACTGCAATCTGAGGCTGGGTGAGACAAGAAAGTGTTTAGTAATGGGAAAGGACAGAGATTTCTATTTTCCTCTTTCTAGGTCTGCATCTGCTAAAAAACCCAGTTAATACAATGAGCATTTACATAAGTCCCCAGATGAATCCATATTTATACTGCTCAGCCAAGACTTTCTGATTCCTTTGGACCAATTCTGTCTGGTAGGGGAGAGTTTTCTAATTTTATAACTAGATATATGTGACGAGTCTATGGTTGTTCTAGATTTCTTTCTTTTCATTTTAATGCCAAACTGCTTTGCTGTTGATACCACTGCATTTCTGTTGGAAGGGTGGTCCTGCAGCTGACATTGCAAATATAACCTATCTGTTCTTTTATCTCTCTTGCCATTTCATTAGTGTTCTGGGACAGAATCCAGCTGCCATGGAAGTTTTCTTAATCCTTTTGGTCTAATTTCTTGCTGATCACTACTGACCTGATAATGGTACTCTGACAATTCTTTTTCTCTTTTTTTTTTCTTTCTTTTTACCCCTTAGAGTTTTGGAGTTTGATACTTAGCTTTCTGGCTTTTGTTCCCAAGTGCTTACATGAGACACAGATTCTGTCTACATTTTAGAATTATCTTTTTCTTCTGAGAGTAAAATTATGCTTTTTATGCTTTTATTCTTTAAAATGTGACTATACTCTCCAATAACCTCTTGTGGCTTATATATTGGGTTTCTTTTTGTTTTCAATGTGTCCTTTAAACAATATAGAAGTACTTATACCTATGTATTAACAGAAGACTCATCTGGGAGCTATTATCAGCTCATGTGGAAGACACTGCTCATCACACATTATTAACTGTGGCTACTTGACTGCGTAACACCCACTATCCAAAGTACAAGTGCAACTGAGAAAATGCTTGCACATACACTTTTTCAAGCACTGGAACAAGAATCTATTACAGCTGCAAATGGGGCATCCAAGACTGAGAAACTTCCAAAACTGATGCTGCCTCTGTGACCTTTATTTAGCCACCTGTGTTTTTGAATTATGCTACAGTCCTTAATTGTGTGATCAAAGTGAGCATCTCCTTATTAGTGCACAACATGGTTTTCTGGCACTGGTAATGAATAAAGTGGTTGCCTTCAGCACCCCAGACTCATTTGCGGCAGAAATTTCTCATCTCTCACATGGGACTAATAACTATTATCCTGCCCAGCCAGTGCTTTAGGAAGGTAATCCGTGCTTAAGATGCACTCAGCAGCTACAGTAAGTCAGCTAGCCTGAGAAAATCCAACAAACAGGTGAATTTGGATGATATTCAGTAAATAAAGCACAAGTATGGACTGGGTGATGAAGGCAAAAAGAAATGTTGAACAGCAACATCCAGTGAACCTCTATTGTGATTCATGAAAAAAAATTGGATGTTAATGTAAATTATCATGGGTAACTTTTCATTCTTTTCTATTTTTTCCAGGACTTTACTTAAATTTGCCTTTGGATGCTTGGAAATATCTGGAAATATCTTCTTTTTTTTCATTTATTTTTGTCTTTGCATGGAATACATTTTGTACTTGGACAGAAATATACCTTTGAAATATCCAAGCAATCAGGCCAGCAGAATATTCTAATTTAATTCAAGCATGAAATATAAGCCTGAACTTTAGCTTGCATAGATACAAGATTTTTCAATGGTCACAAAATTATCTTGCTGATTTTGAGGCAGCAGCAATTAGAAAATGGCATTATTTTCCTACTGGGTGTTTCAGTACTTATTTCCACGTACCTGATGGAGTATGCACTCTTTCTGGCACTTTGAAATAAATTGGAGAGCAGGAGAAACCCGTTCAATTTTCATTATACCTTCCAGAATTTGGAATAATTCAGTCTGGTAGCTTAAAAACCCAATGCTTTTCCAAGCACATTTATCAGTTTGTCATGCTGTTGTCTCCTGTCATAAAACTGTCATCACAGTCGCTCTGATGTGGCAGTGCTGGGGGCACTGGCAAGGCTTCTTGGCTCAGCCGTGCTCAGATTTTGCATGGCAAGTTGGGCTGCTCCACTGAGAGTCACATGGCTATTCTGCCTCAATGTGGAAGCTACAGTGCCTTTCATTGCTAATGTCATCGAATGCCATCTTGACATCTGGATATATTCCCACCCCATTTGAAGTATCAGCTCTTTATTCCCCCTCACTGTTGACCTTTCTTACCTTCTTATAGTTTTTTGAGCTATCATCTTTTCAACAACCTGCTATTTTTACTTTTTCTGAAAGGTGCTAGGAAAGGATCTGTGTAGCACTGAGTGTTTATCAAAATAATATGTATACTTTTCCATGTGCATAGGTCATAATGCCAAGAAAGATATGTAAGAGTCAAAGAATCTGAAGAGAAGCTGGGTTGGGAAAAAGCCCTGATAATCATTTTACCAAATATCCGTCTAAAAGTGAAACAAAGTTCTGTAATCTGATGTTTCAAGGCAATTTATGGACCCACAGTCGCACCATTAGTTTTCTTGACTATATTTGCTGTATCTCCTAATGTTCGTACATCAGAAATTATGCTGCAATTGATTGTATTTATGATATGTGACAAGTTCATATGCATCTTGTACATTGAAAGTCAATTTAATTCCCTCATCGTGTTTTTCTCAAGAATTTTCTTAAAGACTTGTTTAATTTAAAGCTTAAATAATCTTCTTAGATTCCAGTTTGCTGAGTTAGGAGTGTTATAAGAAGAATATGAGGTCTAGCCTTAGATTGAAATAATATCTACTCTGAACAATGATCCTGAAAACAAAACTCAACAAATGATGTTTAAATTTCTGTTGAATTGTGTGCCATATCTTTAGGACAAACAAAGATTATTTTTCTTTCTCAGCTCTATGATTTCATATAATAATTTGTTTGCTTTCCTCTTGATCTAATCCAATTTCGTTTGCAAAGCTTTCCTGGTTTCAAGTTTTGTAAAATGGGGTGAGTATGTATTTTTGCCTTATTTTTTTCTTTTGAATTAGAGGCATATGGTGCACAATACTTAAACTATACTCATAATCTGCCCTACTCTCATTCTATTTCATAGTGGCTTTGTTCATCAGTGTCTTATTTTATTCTGGTTCACTCCCAGTGCCATATTTTTCTTTGTAAAAGAGATACAAAAATGGTGATGGCAAGACCCATTTTCAGCAAGTGAAAAAAAAAAGAAAAAAAAGCACAAAGACAGTCTATTAGTATCTCAGCTCTAGCATTTCTTCCTACAAAAGAAATGGCACTTTTGTGGCTATACAGGCTACCCATGTAAAACCTTTTTTTGGCACCTCTGTGTACTGAAACCGTCCAACTAGCTGATAAGCAGGCACCATGCCACTGAAGCAGATGGGCATAGCTGCAGAGAGCCAAAAGACAATGTATGTGCATCAAGTGTGGATGTTGGTGGCAGGCTTCCCAGGCAGTGATGTCTTAACGATTAAATGTCTCAAGTTTTTTGCATCTGTAGTTACGGAGATGCCAGCCTTACTGCTGAGTGGTGTTTGAAATTTTCTCCTGGTTTGTTTATAAATTATAGGGAATTTTTTGTGAATGCTTGACCTAGAAGATTCTTGGAACAAGAGGGTTAGCAGTAAAGGAAATAGTAGCAATAACTTTTCCCAGCCCTAAACAACTGCGTGTTCTCTCCCAAAACTAAGCAAACAAAAATTCCAGAAAGTGATAGTATTTTTCAGGGTATTTGAGATATGCAGAGGAGAGAAGCAACAGGTACTTTAAGAGAAAGAAAATCAAATACTATCAGAGATATACATTTACCATAGTATTACCAATAAAAGGATTTGGGTGTGACAGAATGAAAGAAACACTCTCAAGAGCATGAATAAAGAACATTATGCTATTCTTTGATTGTATCACATTTAGGGAAATAGAATTTGACCAGTCTATGTATATTAAGAGGGCAGGACCACAACATTATCTCATCTCTAGTTTCTTCTCAGAACTGCAAAAACCTAGGGCATGGAGTATTTTTAGCTAATGTTTTTTTGATGCCAGTTGAAAGAGAAGGGAAAGGCAGTTTCCCTAATATCATCTAAGACAAGGAACTTTCTTTGTTTCCTGAGTGATACAGAGCAAACTTTCACACAGAGTCAGGTATAAACCTCCTTGAGGAAGGTCCTAATGCATCCAATGAGCAAACAAAGTGTAATGTGTTTTGGTGATTTGAGAAAAATCAGAGATTGATTGAATGATTGATTGATAAAGAAAATGCTTTTAAAATAGTTGAATAGAATAGAAATAATCACTTCATTTGAATATATGCAGTCTGGTTTCAACATAAAATGATTTTTTTTTAGACAAACACAGTCCTAAATCTCCCTGAAGAAACTAGAAAATTAAGTCCATTTTATATTTTATCCTCTTTTTGAAAGTGATGTTTTTATATCTACATTCATTGTTAAAGCTTCAGATTCCCCTTTTATTTAATTCAACACCTTCAGGATTGAAAAAGATTGAAAAAAAAGCCATGGTGTATTAAAACATACTGATCTTGTCAATCAGGCAGTCTTGCCCATCAGATTTACTACAAGGGAATAAGGGAATTGGAAGAGTATCCTTTGTCTTCTCTCCCTTGGCTGTGGCTCATTAGACTCACTCCCAGAGTCTGGCCCCAGAACTGGGCGCAGTGATACTCGCGCAGGTAGGCACCCCCTACACAAGGAAAATGCATCTAACCCTGCAGTCCCCAGGCAGTTCCATGAGGCTGGGTTTTGTGCCTCTGGAGTTTGGCTCCATCCCCTCCAGCTACCTTAACCTCCTGAACAAAATTCAGTCTGGCTCCATTGTATGGCTGGCTGTAAACACTCTGCAGATCCAGTTTCTGTGTGTTATCTCCAAAGAATGGGAAGCGATCTTTGCCATTGACTGGTACTCTCAAAGCAGCTACTAACCTCCCAAAACAGAGCTGCCAGCCAGTGACTTTGAAGGTCTGTGTGCTCCATTCTGCAACTCAGAAACACAAAGTCTCCTACTATCTTAGCCACGTCCCAGTTTTTTCCAAAATTTTGGAGTGGTCTAAGGAATTTCTTAAAAGTTGTGCTGTAAAAAACAGTTTGGAGAGAGGCAAGAAAGAATTTGGTGGTCCTCATTTATTTTTCCTGTGGTAAATCTTTTGTTAAAATCATATCTCTTTTGGAATATGAACATTAAAGACCATACTCAAAGCTCTGTGGACTCAACCACCAGGCTCCTCATGACTTTGTCTGTTAAGGCATTAAGATGAAGAAAATTGAAGGAGGAAAACAATACCTGGGAAGCTGAATAAAACCATCTCAATTTATCAAAAAGATATTATTATAAATGGCTTAGTTTTAGTTTTAGCAAGCATTTCAGTATATTCTCTGAGGGGGATGGATTCCCTTTATAAATAGTTGTAGTTGGCACTCAAATACTGAGGCATCAATAAAGGAATCTAAATAAATGTCAGTAGACTTCTGTTCCTAGCAACAGTAGCTATTGATTTTATTTTTTGCATTCTGTTAAAAATGAACATTGAAAGAATTCTGATTGTCCTGATTTGTATTTTTAATAGAGAATTCAAATGGGAACAGCTGCTAAACTTTCCATTAAAATAAACTGTTCAATGACGGAATTATGTTCAAGATTTTTCTTTTTGGGTGTTTCTGAAAAGCCCAGAGACACCAAGGAAACAGTCAATACATGTCTAGCTCCATCAATTGCTGACATCTGAAGCAAATTACAGCTTCCCACTTTTCCAGTGAGAAGCCCTTCTTGTTAGATTACAGTGAGGATATGTGTCTTATGTTTATTTTAGCTGACAAGAACACCTTTCCTTCCTCTCTGCACATTGTCCAGTTCAAACTGGAGGAAGTATTCCTGCTGAGGGCTGGCCACTCAGCAGAATAAGCAGATTCCACCTAGGACTGCCTCAGGCTGAAAAGTGTCCAGAGAAGTGGTCCCCAGCTGGTGAGCCTGGTTTACCCTGGGTGGAATGCAAGCATGTGGCAAGGTGAGCACAGCACAGATCCCACATGGAGGAGCACCGCTGCCCTGCCGAGGGGCTGGGCCATCCGTGTGGCCTCTTGAACTGGCACCATCAGCAGAGCCTCTTAGTAGAGTGATCCCTGGACTGGGCAATGGCAAGTAGCGAGCAACCTCACTTCTTGGCAAGGGAGTATTCACATATTCTTCAGAAAAGCAATTACATAATCCTCTTGAGCATGTTTTCAAATATTTCTTAACAACTGAGGCAAACTTGTACATACAAAACCATTCTGCCACCTATCCCTTTCATGCTAAATTTGTGGAATTTTTTTTTTTTTCTATTTTGCAATGTGGTAATTCCATATTAGTATTGACTCTTAGATGAAGCCTTTGATAAAGCAGTTTATAATATCCAATGATCTTGTTCATGTTTCTTTTTCATTGGTAATTAATTAGTGAAATGTTCTGGGGAGCCACAAGTTACAGTGGAATTTTACCACAACAATTCCTGCAATTTTCCCCTAAGATTTCTTACAAAAAAATATATCCATCAGAGGCAGTTTGGATTCCTGTGAATGCAATTTCTGCACTGATAGCTATGTATTATCTCTGAGGAAATCCAGGTCTTGAAATTCTTATTTTAGGAGTGTTCTAGAAGGCAAGGTTTGAAAAAATTCTTTCAAAATATTTCTAGCCCTGTAATTGGAGAACCAAATGAAAAAAATCACATCATTTTGGTTTTTATATTTTTTTTCCCATGCCAACTTTAATATAAATTTAACAACTGATTAGAACTGGTCAAAAATTAATGTCATTTCAAAGGCATTATTTCGAGTTTTTGTATCTTGAACAGCATTGATTTCTACTGCTAGTAGCTCTTGAAGTAGATCCTGGTAGATTAATGTTGGAATTGAAGCAGAAAGGTTAAAAAAGGTTCAAAATTGTGCTATTTTAAGGTTGACTGTTGTGTAACCAGCTCAAGTTATGTCTTGAACTACAGAGATATAACAAGAATTCTATTATAAAGAAAGCCTTTCGAGTTCTATTTAAATGAGAACTATTATTTTCCTGTTACTTACATTTAATTAGTAATTTCTAATTTGAGAGACTTAATAATCTGTTGTACAAACAAAAGAAAGAGTGCTGAAAAAGTATGGAAGTAATAAGAGGAAAAATATTAGTCCCTCTGTGAATGTATGTATGTATATTCATGTGTCTGCAGCTGGTTGGATACGTACTGTGTTGCAGTACACTGAGTATTCAGATATTTGAAGTTATTTCCTGCTGATAAATGTTTCACAGCAAAGATGTGATCAAAAGATATACAGGAACTGAATGAGTGAAGCCAAACCAATTAAATTTCTACTGCTATGTCAAAAGATAAAATAAATATGTCCTGTTAAAATTTCTGCCTTACTTTACTTTCTTTATACATAAAATGCACTTTTGTTAAAAAGCTCAAGAATTGTAACACAATGATGCAGAAGAAACCTAAATCCCCACCAAACTGCCCCCAAAACAAAACAAAGAAACAAACAAAAAAGAAAACAAACCAAAACAACAAACAACAACAAATAATCCCCTAACCAAGACAAGAAGAAAATATTTGAGATGTAAAGAAGAAAATTTCATTGCTCCTCTTTTGGAAGAAGAATGGCAGAAATATTTTCTTTTTAAAGAAAACTTTTTTTTTAAAAGTAACTCCTCAGTTCCGGAATACTTTCATTTGGGGATCCAGACTATTTGTAACTCCCTATTGTAACTTAGTAGATTTGACTGAACAGTGCTACAGTGCTACAATGTAAACTAAGTTCTTCTACATTTTGGCCATTCACCCTTCTAACATGATATTGAAAGAAATTATTATTATTATCATTTGTAAGAATAAGTGACTACACTGAGAAAAAGTTATCCATCTTCCTTAGGAAAGCTGTATGAGTGGGCTGATGTGTCTCCAGAGTTGTTTGTGGTTTCTTGGAATGGAAGTTTGTCATTTAGTGTTGTGGGTTATATCTTCAGTGGTATAGTTGGACACCAATTTAGAAGCTGAAGAACAAATGAATGTCATGCAATACCAAAAACCACTTTTCTCAATCTTTTGCACTAAAACCTAAAGAGCTGTGAATCCAAGAAACAGGAAATGAACAAATGAATTATTCAAGCTTAAGCATTAATGGACCATCAGGAAGCGTAGGATATAAGCAACAATAGTTCTCAGAACATGTCTCTTCAGCAGTCCATCAGTGATATTTTACCCTCGTGGTGCTTAAATTACTTTGGTATTTTTGATTTTGTAGGGGAAAAAAAGGAGTATATATCTGCATACTGCAGTATTACTGTCTTATTCTTTATGTCACCAGTACAAAATTTTTAATGGGCTCTGTGACACTGGGAATTTTGCCTTTGAGAAGTTTGGCTTTCCAAACAGCAAGGGTAGAGTGAGCTGTGTCAGACACTGGAAAAAGAGCTGAGCCCTGAAAGTGCCTTTCCTCTGAGTTGAGTGTAATGGGAATCTAGATGCTGCTCAGAGAAGGACATCTGCATTGCAGACATCTAAATGTGGGCAGATGGATAGTACTCTGACAGTAATGTGCTCTGTAGAAATTCAACTGATTTTATGCAAAAGGAGTCGGAGCCATGTCTTCAGAACAAAAAGCAAATCTCTGCTGTGCTTTCTGTTCCCAGCATAATTCTGGCACAAAGAAGAGGGAACAAAACAGAAGAAGCCAAAAGAAAGAAGAAGCCCAGTGAGTCCCACTCAAGCTAAAACTCCCTGGCTATGAGTAGATTGAGGGCTGACTGCACATCATATCAATGTACTTGGCTCTGGGCTGTGCCTGTATCCATTTATGACCTGACCAGAACATGTCTCAACTTTCCTCCTGCCTTTTATGCTTATGAATCCTTCTCATGCACATTGAGGAGAAAATAGAGTTAATAAATAATATAAAATCAGGGCTTATAACTGAGTTCAAGGAGCTTGAGAGTTTGTACATAGCCATGGGGTGTATGGAAGCCTCTGGAAATAAATTTTAAGCAGCATTTGCTCTATATCTGCAAGCACTGATTGCTCAAGAGGAAAAAACCATTCCAACCGCAATTTTTTGTTTGGTAGTGACCAATTATGATGTAGGTGACAGTTCAGCATCTTCCAGTCAGTCTTGGCAGAGGACACTAATTATTAAAGTGTAATGACAAAGAAATTAAGTATCAGGCAGATTTTTTTTAATCTGAGAGAACAAAGGAAAGGAGAAAAAAAAATACATAAGTATTTTTGTATATGTGAGTGTATGTGTTTTGTATATGTGACTGATGAAAGAATGGAGTCAAGGAATTAATGCCAATGGGTTAAAAAATTCCCTGATAAACACAAGCAGAAAACTAGACTGTCATTGCAATTTGAGACAGAAAACTACAGCAACTCAAAATGGATACTACAGAATCAATTCATATTTGCTTAGAAGCAGATGCTCACAAGGATGGACAGTGCTCTGATACTATAGCCGTGATTTAAAAAAAATGAAAAAATAAAACCTAGCAAAAAATATCTAAGTCTTAATGATAGGAAGAATTCAGCCAAGAAAAACTAGTGGAAGCTGCATGCTGTGACAATCAACAAGCAATGAAAAAAATCCAGAGAATTATGTCATTCTGCAAGAGCTTCCCAGTACGTTCAGGAACATCAGTGAACATTTATTGAAGTTGAACTGGTTGCACAAAGTCCTCTGCTTCCAGGAATATTATTTGTTGTCAAGACTACTGGTTTTGGCCCTGAGCTCTTTTCAGTTGAGGCCTGTAGATAACTGCTGGGCAGGGAAGACTTTCATCTGAATCATTAAAAGCAAAACATGGTCGCTCTTCATGTTAGGTTCCTGAGAGCAGCAGTTCGGCTTAAAACATGTGGTCCTCATGCATTCAATCACTGAATCTCTGCTGGGTGAGAATTTGACTTCAGATTCCTCTCTGGAGTCAGTCTGTGGTTTCTGATCCTGCTCTGCGCTGGAACCTTCCCACTGATGTGTGGTTCCTGCTGGGTTACAGAACTGGACTCTCCACCATGTTGTGCTGCCTATATCCTCATCATCTCTCCAGGAAAAGCCTCAGGCGATGGGAATAGGAAGGAAACAGCAAAATGCACAGAGCAGATGAAACCAGAGATGTTGCCTACTAAGGGGCCATGTGAAGTCCCACTCTAGACTGATCTTTCTGCTTCAGATGGACTTCTCACAGGGGAATCTAGGTGATTCTATCAGTTCCAGCCATATGGAAACAAGAGGCACAGATAGTATATTGATGCCAAGTGTTCAGAATTTCACTTTTCATCATATTTTATGGGGAAGAGATAGGTTTGAAAATTGTATTTCTAAGTGATATATCTTCATAGGCTGGGAAAATTAGGGGAAAATAACTTCAGAAACAAAGATAATTGTATTGTGGACAGTTCTAACTGCATTACTGGAAAGAGATGCTCTTCCCAGACATGCTGGACTCTAGGTAATCTCTGAACAACTCAAGTACTGTTGTCCAGATAGCATAAATAACCACATATTTAATTACTGTGATAAATGTAGTAATTATAATTTTAGAAATTCCTTCAGTTTCTTTTTCCTGAATGCAGCAGGATCTTTGGGAATATTTTCAGATTTGGAAGAATCTGAAAATAAAATTGTGTACATTTCTAAAAATAAAATAAACAGCAAATCATTA
This sequence comes from Ploceus nigricollis, assembly GCA_013399945.1. Taxonomy (NCBI): domain Eukaryota; kingdom Metazoa; phylum Chordata; class Aves; order Passeriformes; family Ploceidae; genus Ploceus; species Ploceus nigricollis. Next base: position 2,794,371 of record VXBC01005897.1, on the reverse strand, counting down.
ATGACAAGAACAATTCAATTGCTTTGAATTCCACAATGTAGGTCTCAGCCCATGTATCCCTCAGACAAATGTGTTTGTAACAGACTGACATATCAGAAAAGAATTTGGAAGAAAGAGAAATGCCATGTAAAGTTCTTTGGAGAAAAAAATAATTCTTTAATTTAAAATACAGCTATCAGAGTTGCTGACTATTTATGCTTGAAAGGTATGGGACATATTTCTTCTTCAGGCAAAGTGTGACAAGAGTATTAGATGTGAGCGCTGGTGACCATGTTTGTATCAAAGGCAATTGTGGCCTACCTGAACCTTTGCTTCTTGTGTCCTTGTGATCATTTTTCCATTTGGCTTAGGTATTAAGTGAAGTGATTTAATTTCTTTGACCTCCAGTTTCCCTGTTAGTGGAACTTTGACAGAAGTGTAAAGAGAAATGTATAGGTTCTCAGTACTGGTACAGGTATTTTAATATCTCAGTTTTCCATTGCCCAAGAAAAAAATACATTCTATATTAATTTTTGATGGTTCATAGTGAATGCAACTACACAGTATCAATAAATCATGAAATACCTAATTCTTCTCAAAATTCTTTGCAGAGGGTTATAAATTCATGTTTACTATTCAAGTCTTTAGTCTTAACCTTCTAGTTATACCTCTTTCCAGTGTGGATCTCCATAAAAATAATAAGCTTCATTGTCACTGCTGTGCCCCTTCTGTCTCCTGCTTGGTCAAGTGTGTATTCATCAAAGTTCTTGTCTTGCTGTTATGTGATTGCTGTAGCATTGTGGTGGCTTCTGTCAGATAATGCAGCTGTCTTGAACTCCCACATATGAGAAAAAAATACAGCTATAGCCCTTTGAAGATCTCTTATAAAATGTGTTTCTAATTAGATACATATAATGGAGAGTGTCAGAGGGATTTGTTCACTGTCACAAACTTTCAGTGCTGAATTTCTTCAACAATTTGCTGAAGCACATAGAAAACAAGAGGCATTTATGACTGCATGTGATGCAGAGATAAGAGATGAGCTACATCTGAAGCCTCTGAAATAAGAAGCAATGGGAAGCAGAAACATCCTTTTATTTCAAGGCAACTAAACTCAGTGTTTACCCACCGAATTCAGGCAACAAGCATTTAAAACAACATTTCAAAAGAAAGAAGTTTAAAGCATACTTTTAAAAGACATTATAAGATTTATCTGTAGTCCAATAACAAGATTCTTGTTAAAAGAGTGTATCTAAATGGCAGATAAATGTGTCAGTTTTTTGGTGTTAAACTTGGCAGTAAAAATAAAAAAGTTTTGGTTTTCATCTAATAAGGTTCTCTGCTGGCACAAGCAGTTCCAAAGTTCCTTGGTGTGTTCTGTTGAATGTCCTATGCACATTGACCTTTTTAATCACTGTTGCTTACATCCGTGCTATGATGTAAGCATGGACATGTTGTGCTACGAACAGCCGACCTAATGAAACCTGGTTTCCAGTGTCTCTCTCCCATATTTTTCCCCTTTCATGTTGACTGATAAATGATGATCTTGTAAGCCTTTCTTTGTGTAAGGACTTAACAGTGTCTCTTCCCATTTGTACGCCCGTTTTCCTGAAACTTTTGTGGAAAAAGTATCTTCGAATCTTCTTTTATTCTTTTGTCCAATTTGCTTAAAATTTTTCTGGAGCACAACAATTTTTTCAAGGGAACAGAAATTGCACATTTCATATCTTTAAGAAATCAGCCTAAATGCAGTATTTAGAATTTTCACTATAAGAAATCCAGTTATCTTCATATGTCAGAAGGAGTGTTTTTATTTTCTGCATAAGTATTACAGAATTACAATAATTGGCAAAGAACCAACATGTTAAAATGCTGCAAAGTTGGTTAACAAAGCCAGATTAAGGTTACTGAATCTAAATTGATGTTTTCTTCTCTTTTTTGTAATTATAAAGCTCCATGCTACATGTGAAGAGGGGTGTACTGTGAGAAAGCTACAGGAAAATTAAATGCTTAATATGTTTAATATCTCAAAGTTTTGTTTAAAAAAACTTGAGTTTGTTAAGACTTCGCAGCTGAACTATGTTCCTATTTTCCAAAGTTTTATTAGCAGCCTGCATTCAAAGTGTAGATGTGGATTAGCTGGGCAATCTCTGGAGATATTCTGACCTCAACTGGATAAATCCCTGCAAAACTTGTTCCATGCTGGTTGTGCTTTGAGCAGAGATTGGACCAGGTGACCTCCAGAGAGTTCTCCTGACCTAAATAAATCTGTCATGTGTGACCAAAAAGAGCTGACCTATAAAGTATATGTAATCTGTATGCTTTAAATTACCTGAAATTACTTCTGTATAAAGCAATTCAAGCATTTATAGCTGTGTTAGCTTGCATTAAATCAAAACTATTTTTATAATAACTTTTTAAAATTTGAATATGGTCCAACTAATTGCTAGGCTGACTGGAAATTATTTTACTATCTGTAAAAATAAGAAATTTGAACAGGTCTAAATTTTGGTCATATTGGATATAGTCTCACTTTAAATCCTGGGATATGGCAGAATTGTTTTATTTTCACAGTAGCTAGTAGATTAGGTTGAAAATGGCGTGTTGAATAATGGACAGTGCAATGCAGAATATTGCTTGCAAGAGAAGTGCAAGAAGAATCCTGCATATGTTATTACTGAAAGAAGAGGAAGAAATTGTCATTCATGACAAACAATAGTTTGTCATGTATTTTTTTGTATGGAATGGATAGTATACAGTCCAAAATATAGTCTGCTTATTCAGAATGTGAACACTTCGAGGTGTGCAGAAAATAGTGCTTCCTGATTTGGAAAAGGAGCTATCAAAATGTAATCAGTATGGTTTGGAGAAAAGGCTACAAGACTTTTACATGAAGAGTAAGTCTGTAAATACTTGTGAGAAGTGGGGTGGTGATATAAAAGGAGAAAGCAGCTCTCAGCTATAGCGGGTAGGGAATGGTGTCGTATCGCTGTTGTTTTTCACATGTATGCATGGCCTTGTGGAATGAAATAAACAAACATGCAGAATTGAATTGTGGGCTAGAGAATGGCTAGCTATCAGAAAAACATTTGAAGATCCTGAAGTTTATTAGGTGATGGAATAATTTGTCAAGGAAAGTTCTTAAATGAAGACATCAGATAAGAGTAGCAACAGCAGGTCAAAATTTATTGTATGGGATCCTCCAGCTTTACAGCAGGGGAATGTACATTCCAGTTGTAGCACATAAGGTCTTATGAATACAAAACAGAAGCAGAATAGTGGACAGGAGGAGAGAAAAAATGTATTCCATTACTCACATCAGATACATGAGTTAGATATTTGGCAACTACCAATGAACAGATATTCCTTAAATATGAATGCTTCTCCTATACATTCTGAGACTAAAAAAAAAAAAAAAAATTAAAACCCCAAAGAAGTGGCAATTTAAAATGCAGTCTGCCTCCTGAAGGTGTTGAATAATTATGAACCTGGCTTTGGAAGGTCACAAAATTCCCCCATATTTTGTAGAAATACTGCAAAAAACCAGATAGATAGATAGATAGACAGATAGACAGACAGATTTTCTTTAGGTTATATATGCTTAGTTTCTTGAGACTAAATCTGAAGTGTTGAAAAAATCCAGGGCTAGTTCAATTAGGCTGTTATTTAGTAAGTTATAGTTGAATGATCAGTTCTGCACTTCTAATAGAATTAAAACAATTATATAATAACTACTAATAATAATTAATATAATTGATATTACATGCCTATCTATTGTAGCATTACCCATTTGAACAAAGAAAGAGATACAGATTAGTCTCAAAATGTCAGGTTTATCAACTGTTTCCTGAGATGCAGGTTTTCTGCTGTGACTGAGTACTCACTAGGTCACTAGACACTGTGTCAGGGAGAGGGAAGAATGTGTTTGTAATTCTCTCTTATGTGTAACATTTTTATTCATAGGCACCATACTTATAATCTGGTTTTGTCTTGGATTGAGCTAATTAACTAAATTTAACTCAGTTGAGAGTGGAATTGTTAATTCTGTGTTTCTCTCTTCCTCCCTACAGTATGCTGTCTGGCTGGTCCTTTGGGTTACATGGAACGTATTTGTTATCTGCTTCTATTTGGAGGCTGGAGACCTCTCAAAGGTAATTTACCACTGGATACATTTAAGCCATCAACTCTTTGTTAACTTGCCCCAGGCTGTGCTCTGTTTTACTCATTCTTTTAGTGTTACCTAAATGAATGTCATAGTATGATGTAAATTTTGAATATTCTGAGTATGTTAGAAAGTTTTAAACCAGACAGTAACGAGCATATACATTCTGATGCCCACAACAATAATTGCATATATTCTTTAACAGAAAATTAGCTCTTTTTGTCCCCCTCAGGAGCCCTGCAATGCAAATTCCACCCATGTGAGAGACATTAATTAATGATTTCATTAATACAAAACATCTCAGGGGCAAACAAATATTTATTGTACCTTTTAGCTTGCTGTTACTTAGCTGGATTCCTTAAAGAGGTCTTATACATAGTATAATAGTTGTAAAACAAGGAGTCTTTCATTAAATGAAGGTTTAAACTGAGGTGCCAGAACAGATTGCCATTTGGCTTCATCAATGTTTTTTAAGTTTATGCTTCTGGTAGGAAGTTTTCCTTAAACATAGTAAAAATCTATAGGAAAAATATATTTTCCTAAGAATGACATATCTATAGAGTTTTATTGATAGTGTGATAATGCATAAAGTGGCAGTTGGTAATGGGCTCATACCAACCTTCCTACTACCCAAGGTGTTCCCAGAAAGCTGGAATTTGTGGGATAAAAGATTAGCAATGGCAACAATTTTTTTTAGGGTAATATGCTTCAATTGAGTCTAGTTATTGCTGAATTATGCTCACAGTGCTATGAACTGACTATCAAGGAGAATCCCTCATGTCAAACATATCACATTGTCTTCTTGACTCAGATTTTAATTTTTTTACCTGATTATAGGGAGTTTAGCCCAACTGTAAGTTACAGATGTAATCCTCTGATCCTTTGTGAGTTACTGATACCTTTTTATGCAGAAGGTTAAACACAATTATAGGAAGAATAAATGAAGCAGAGATACTTCATTGCATGTTGTTTCTTTCAAATCACCCCCAAAGTACAAAAACTACTAGAGACAAGGTGTTTCTTCCCATTGTATTCTGTTTCTTCAAAGATGCTGACTTCAAAAGGATCAGAATTTCATTTCCTGAGGGTGTAAAGTAATTTTCTGCAGGTAAAACATTACCCTTTCCTGGTTTTATACTTTCAGACAGGCCAAATCTCATTAAAAGCTTGGCAAAAGCATAGCAAATAAAAGAACTTGCATATATCATCTTTTATTTGGTCAAAATTCTTTTTTTGTTGCCAGGAGAAGTAAGATCTATAACAAACCCAGCGCCTGTTGTACAATTATACACAACCCAATCCACCCTCTTTCCACCTGCTTGTTTCAGCCACCTGCATTCCTAAACTTGTAAATGTTGAGATGTTTATCTTGCCTCGGGAAGTGAATGGGGGTGGGAAAAATGGAGGAAGGAGAAGCAGCTGTTTGAGCACTGGGTATAAAAACAGTGTAAGAACACTAGTAAGTGCTACTTGGAAATAAAATGGGCCACAAGCAGTACCTAAACCTTGAAATTATTTTTTTCTGAAGTATAGAAATCATCATCTAGAATGTTTCCCAAACAGCCATAGGGTTCAGGTCTATATTTGAATGCAGTTTAATCTTTTATTTGGTCTCTAGAGGTATTATTTGCTCCAGTGATATGATCTGCTTTGAAATACCCAGTAGAGTATATTCTTTCCCCTTCAATTGGCTTTCAGAGCACCAGAGTTGGTAAAGAGAGGGAGAAAAGGAAAAGTTCAGAGAAAAATGGATTTTAAAAAATGGTAGAGCTCAACTCATTATCTACAAAACATTTAATTCATATGTGGGGCATCATTCTCCTCTCCTTTTCAACTCAAATGCTACGTCAAGACTTCCCCACATGGGAAATATTCTAGAAGATCTAGCGCTTGGAAATATACATCTAATGCACAGATACCCAACTGTTCAGGTTGATATAATGTACCCCCCCCATTCTAGATCCTTCAGAAGCTCTGGCTGTTTTACACATGTAGATATCTTACAGAATAGATCATTTCAAGTGTAATGTTTCTCAGGCATATTCATAAATCTTGCACTGAATCCTCTTTATTATTTATATTTTCATCTGGGAATAACTGCAATTTTAAATCTGTGGTGATAAACCTGGGTATTTTCTTTGTTTGAAATGGCACGTAGAACCTTGAGAAAAGCTCTGGGTTTGAACTAGAGAATAAAAAACAACCTTTAGGCAAGTTCCAGAGGGATGCCTCTGAGGTTGTAAACCATGAGAGAGGATCCTGTGCAGCACGGCTTTAAGAATTGATAGGTTAAAATGACAGCCTAATAATAGGCTGATTGGTATAGTTTATTTTATATGTATTATTTATAACTTGCTGCAAAATAAAATAAAAATAAGGCAAGGTTTTTTTCCAAAGTTTTAAGAAAGCTCTTATTCTACGTGTGCAACAATTGTACACATAGAATAAGATGTGTGCATCATCATCTGCTGAGAAAATGGAGAGGACATATTTCAATTGTTAATATACTTATTTTACTTGTGGGGGAGGAGGTCATGACATTTTTACAGCTTCTCTTTATTATACTGAAACAGGTCTGTAAAGACTAAGAAATTTTCAGAACAATGAGATAAGTATCTCTAAAGAGACTGAGGAGATTCAAGGACTATTTGTGAACATCCATGTAAATCTGTTTGCATTATACACCTTTACAATCATAGATATCTTGTGGAAAATGTTGTCACACCAAGTATTTTCTGTCCTTGAGGCACAGTTATCTTTCCTGAAACTCTATCACAGCAAGATGGAATATTTATGGCTTTGTAAGAATGGTTTGTAACAAAGAGGAAGTACAATCACTTGTTCTTAACCTTGACTTTTATGTGGATCTGTGAATAAATGCCTGGAAAACCCACTTCACAGACTTACTTTTCAGTATTATTCTTCAAAAATATTTAATTATTCTGTGTGTTGTTTTGCTTACTGGTGACTGCCATACTCTCTATAAGTAAGACTTTAAGGTGTCAGGACTGGTAATATTTATTTTGGCCTGTGGCTAACCAAATATAGCACATGAAAAGCATAACCTCTTATCTTGAATGAGGCACATCTGAAGTACACTAGTGAAACAACAAAAAAAGGAAAACATAATAGAAAGCATTTCTGAGAAAATGTAATATTCCTGTGATTTTTTAAACCCAGGAAAGTACACAAGGAGATAAATTCAGCTATCTCAGAACAACAGCAGAAAATACTCATGTGATTAAGAACAGCACTCTTGATTCAAGGCATTTGAAAACTTCCCCTAATGATGTCTAATGATACCACAAGCAGAAAATAAGCAGAATAAGAACTATCATATTCCCATTTTTAGTTTTGAAATGAGTAAACACTTTTTGCTGAAAGAAACCCTTTCCTGAGGTTGCATTGGTCCCATTGCAAGCATGGGAGTGGAGACTCTGTCGCTGTCAGCTGCTGGAACTCAAGGCAGAGGCTGGGTTTGGGGTGCTGTACAAGGGGGACCAGCTGGGCCTCAGGGTCCAAAGCAGCCCTTGCTGCACAGGGTCCCATCCTTGAGTCAATACTTCTGGTTCTCTTTGCATTCAACTCTATTCGTGTGACCAGATCCAAGAATTCTCCTCTCACTGTTGCCTGGCTGAGCTCCGGAATCACTTTACCGTAGTCCCCAGAGTACTAGGTGAATATGACCAAGAGTACTCCTCTGAAAAGCTTATTTTAACTGTCAAAATTGACTTAGTTTCTATTTTTATGGCATTCTTGATGTCTTCCTTATTTACGGAAAAAAATTTACGTTTACTATATTAAATCATTAGGTTGTACTTATATATTTTTTACACAAAAGTTAGATGTTTGAAAGCCAAACCATCTGATATCAAGAAATGCTGGAATTAAGACTGCTTGAATAAGCACGATTTAGCTCTCTTCTACATTCCTTTTTACATACCTTTTAATGATGAAGTCACAACTGTATATTTTTCTTTAATCTCTGTACCACATAGCTATTTCAGAGATGAAGCTTTGGCAGTGGAAGCTGCCATACTGCATCTTACTCCGTATACTGCAGCTGTCAGAAGAAGCTTAATAAAAATATGAATAAAAATCCTGTACTTCAGTTCTGATCTGAAAACATGTAGAATAAGAATATGAAAGGTTAGGTACAGAACTCTGGCACCGAAGATCTCTAAGCACAGTAGTGATATTGTGTACATAGATCACTGGGTGCAGTCAAACTGTGGTTCCTCATTATTCATCATACAGGTCTGAGCAACTGTTCTTAATAAAAAAAAAAGAGAAGTTTCTATTTGCATTCAAATCATGTTACTTCCTTTCCTATATTGCCCTGTACTGCAACAGAGGGAACTTGAAAGAATAAGTTTAAGTTATGCACTTATTTAAAATTGAAATTGTTAAATATAATGCAAAGAACTGAATTTTCTGTAGTTACTAAAATGCAAACATAAAGGAAAATATGTAATCAGGTTGTTTTCTACCAGAAGTTTTAAGGGAAATTAAAGGTTTCTGAACACTTTCTCTCCTACCCACCACAAATAACTGGAAATATAAGATAACTTAGACTTACAAAATCACAGACTTAATTCATGCTGGAAGAGCCCTCTCAAGGTCACTTAATCCGGTCTCCTGCTCAGAGCAGCACCAACTTAAAAGTTTTATCATGTTTCCCAGAGTTTTAGCCAGTCGAGTTTTAGAAGTCTTCAAGGACAGAAGTTTCACAACTTCTCTATTTCTTAACCATTCTCGTTGTAAAAAATTTTCTCCTGATATGCAGCTGAAATTTCCATTGCTGCAATCTGTGGCATTACCTCTTGTTCTTTCACTGTGTGCCCCTGAGAAGAGTCATGCTCCACCTTTTCTAGCATTCCCTTTAGGCTTTTAAGTGAAGCCAAGTATTTAGGTTTTCTATTTGTTCTTTCTGTAGTTGACTTCCTATTTTCTAACCACAGATAGTTTGTTGCACCTCACGAGAAAACCACTAATTTTCTTGTAATAAATAATCAGTTCACTTCTCACACTTTTGCTTCACTATGGGAGAAAAATGAAGGATCTTCACACATATGTAAAGCTATTTAGTATCTTATGTATATAGGTTGTCCATGTCTGGAAAAAGTAGTAACACATTCAAAAATAATTAGAGTCCTTTAGTTCAAAGACAATTCAACTTATGCTAATATTTAAGTTTCATTATATTGTATTTAACAAACTACTGAAAATCTTGTGTATAAACCCTGTAGAATAGTAAAATGCTGCAAATATGTAATTCTTCCCTATTCCTGCTGAGGTAAGCGAATCAGGAGAGTTAACCAAAACTTGGTGAAGGCTCCCGAGTAACTGCTAGGGAGCAGTAGGAAGACAGTATCATGGCATTGGTGGGGAATACCCTTGGGGAGAGAGTCAGCCCTGCAAAGCTAGAGGAATGAAGATTTGCAGATTCGTTATCTGCAAGTACTGCCCACTCTGTAGCTGGAGTGCAAGCTAGTTTGTTTTCCTTATCATGAAATCAGAGGAAAAAAGACAAACGTAAGGAATCATGTCTAGCTGCCAATGTGCACTCTGTTTAAAGTCAGTGTTTACATACTCATGGTCATGGTTCAGAGTAAAGTAAAGCCAGAAGGGACTTCAGGATACAGCCATCAGTTCTCCTACCTCCAGCCAGACCCAGCCAGCAACCTGCACTATGGGAGAGCAGCTGATGCAAATGATCTCAAGGAGGAAATGAGCAGTTTAGAAATCCACCTACAAATGATGCTCATCCATTAGCAACTTTTCATCACTGAGAAATCCTCCTTTCCCTTGTTGATCTGAGATGTTAGTCCAGGATTAGACAGATATAGCTGACTTTTAGTGGCTGTAGGGCAGCCCATTCTTTCTCTTTTCCTTTTCCATTGGGTTACTCTAATGAGAAGACGAAGAGGCAGCAATGGTCATAACACCTCCTGTCAACAAATTAGCACCAGTCCTGCATTGCTGGTGGAAATAAATGGAAAGGGTGGGAGGAAATACAGAGCCTATTTTTCCTCCAACTGTTCCCACTTGTCCCTACCATCTTATTGCACGAAATTATAAGGACCAGCCAGAAATAGACACCTTGTAGTAAGTAGTATTTTTCCATTTGAATATCCCAACCTTGGCAAGCACACATCCACCTATGTGTCTGACTTTCATATACTTGGATTGATACCTAGTTGCTCTGAAATCCCGTTTATATCCATATGCAAATTAACTGCAATAATGCAAATTACTTCAGGGTATGATTTGCATAGGTTGTCACTCATGCTGCTTAAAAATCATGCTGGCTATGAGTGCTGAACACTTTATGCAGCTAATATGCTCTGATTTTAAAGGGAGGGCTCCATACATAGATGAAGTTTAGGAAAGAACGAAACAAAAGAAATGGATATTTCATCTTCAGCATAACTCAGTTGTAACAAAGCAATGAACTTGGCAAAAAAGATTGAACTTACATCAGTTATGCATTCATTCTACATTACTTTGTGTCCATTGGTATAATTGTTATACTGCTTTGATTCCACATTTGCTAATTATTTTTGTAAAGCAGTGGTCATTAGCAGTTAAATGTCAATGTCATACATACTCTAATAAAACAACCTGCAGGATGGTTAATTTTGAACATATTACATTCCTTGGATGTTGTTTTAACAGATGTCCTGTTAAGATAACAGAGAAATTAAATTAGTTTTCAACTCAAAGCATCTGGTTAACTTTGTAGGTAAATGCCTTTGAGCAATAAATCTGACCAGGGTTTTCAGATAAATAGCTATCAGAATGTTTTAAGTAAATGACTTTATTTTTTCACTTCTATTACTTAGGGCACATTTGACATGCTTGATCATATATCTAACAGATGAAAATTGAAAATAGTGCTGGCAACCAGCAGTGTTAGGTTATTCAGGGGGTAGTTTCATGGGTAGATACTATTAAGCATGCTTATAGTTTCAGAAAATTTAGTTCTGCAGCAATTTTTAAACCTCAAGATCTTTACCAGCTGGAAAATAACTGATTATAAAATGTAATCTGTTTAATACTGTAGACATAGCATATGGTGGAATGCATTTAGATAAAAGTGGAATTTTTCATCTTTTTAATGGTGAAGTAAAGTGTGATAGTAAATCATTCAAAGTATAGAAAAATATGAAATATGATTGTATATATTTTGCTAATTGTAACAGTTTTATCTTTTAAAATCCTGGTACATATTTTACATTGAGTTTATGAATAAACATACATCTTCCTGTTGATTTATATATGCTCACTTTTCCCACAATTCAATAGCTTTGCACCAAATATAGGAGCACATGGAAATAAGTGTAGTGACTGGTTAGATGGTAATTCCATATGATGATTTACTTATGTGTGTGTTTACATATATATTGAGTACTTTAGTTATACTGTTAAGATTGGTAAGCATGCACTTTAGCATGTACCTTAAAACTGCATGTATTATAGTTACATGAAGGCTTTCCTATATATCTAAAGGCAGTGCCATGAAAATTTCTGCAAGTCTTTCAAATGTTACAGCCAAGACATTGCAGAAAAATATCCACATATATATTTATGAGATCACTTTTTAATAGTTATTAATTATATTGCAGTACCATCTAGTGGCCCCATTTTGATATCAGGGTGCCATTATACTGTGAGCCCTAGACACACATAATATAAGTAAACCTTATCCTAAATGGTACATAGTCTTACTATGTGATTCTATGAGAATGGGAGATGGAAACCAAAAAATAGTAGATTGCTGTGAGAATCCAAAACAGTGTTATATCTTTGGAATTCTTCATGAAGTCTGGATTTTCACAACTTTCTTGTCCTATTTTTCCCTGTGTTTCTCATCTCTGTGAGGATTGATAGTTGAGTGACACAAAGCCCTACCCTCACAGCATTTTATGGTCCACTTTGGTGAGGAAAACACTTCTGTGTGCTGCAGTGCACCATTGCCAGCACTTCACCAGTTGTTTAAGGCAGTGGGGGAAAAACAGTAGATTTTGCTTAAAATGGAAGATCAGAAGCTAAATTTATTTCTAGTCAGGCAGATGCTCAGAATATCACAGCTACAGAGTGCATGTTTGCTGTGACAGCTTGTCTGGGCGTTGTCCATGCCTCTCATACACAGTACCTTTACTACGGCTATATGAGTCAGCTGTGGACAGGGGCTGAAGGGGATTTACCGTACTTGAGAGTAGGGGAGTCTGCCAGAGCAACCACTCATCTTTTGTGAAAGTATAAAAGCATACCAAAATATGCTCTGCTTTTTAATTTTCACTGTCTCATGATGTCAGCCTCGTGACATTATTTATTCTTTTGGGGTACAGGTGCAATACTTTAACATAGACACTAGCAATTTTTTTGTTCTAAATATTTTGTTCTAAATATGCAATGCCTAGAATATACTTTCCCCACATCTACTCTTCCTCTAAATATAAGTATATAATTGACTTCCTAATTAGAATCTATCAAATAAACTCCATCTTGTGAACCAGGGGTCTACCAAAAATTTCAAGGCAGCACCAAACCCATGCATTTTCTGAGGAGCTTTGTGTTATTTGGAATTTCTGAAGGAAGCTATTCTGATCCTTATGTCACTAAAAAGTATGCCAGTGTTAATCCAATAGGAAAATGAAATTCTGTATTGCCTTCAGCATCTTTTTACATATGGATAAGCATTTATTGAACCTGGGAAAGCAGTGTAAGCTGTGAAGTACTCTCCGTTTTTGATCCTGTTTAATATAGAAACCCCATACTCCTTTCTCACCACTGCACTGGTAGCAACGGGCTCGCAGGCCACGCACTGAAAATGGCTGTGGTGGCTAATCACCTATTACCGCAGTTCATCATCTTATAGCACTCCATATTTGCAGTTGCCCTTCTGCTGGAGGCCTTCACTCCCATGGTCCTGCCACTTGAACACTCATGATCTGTCTCTGAGCTGAAAATACAGGTGTGCCTTGAGGCACTTTGAGCAGCCACATAAAATTCGTTCTTACACAGACCCAACTTTGCACTGAAGCATGTGAGTAGCTCCTACAAAAGGCTCTACTAGAAAGCTAAGGAGACAGTAATGTGTTTAAGCTGTCACAGATATTTCAAAGTGAATGTCTATCCTAGTCACAGAGCCATGCTACGCCTTCTGCACCGCGAGAGAATTTATACTCACTAGATAAATTTCCTTGAACATTTAAACACGTATGTCAAATGTCAAGAAGCATGTTGGACTGTAGCGATTCAAGACAAAACAGAAATTAATTTTTTCTCTTGAAATACTGTAGAAATATTTTAAATATTAGTAATCTTTTTCATGTCATTTTCTTCCTTTCTCATTCCCATGAAAAGAATGTCTCCAAAACTGGTACTGAAAGGCAGTGATCTGTGGTATATGGATAAGTGAATTAACTAATGTCAACTTCAATAACAGTATAGGATTAGGTGATGATTTTTTGATAATTGTCTGTAATAAACAGAAAAAATATTCTCTCCCATTGACTTCAGTGCTGTCACACTGCACCAATTGTCACTCACAATTGGTTTTATTTTGTTGATTCTGTACACTCAGAATGAAGCACTATATATGAAAAATATTTTATGTCCTTTTCCAATAACCCATTAAACTGAATGATTACCTTAGTGAATTTATCCCCAGAGAATAAATTTACTCTAGTGTTGTTTTCAAAACTTCTGCTGCTACTTCAATTACAGTAATTTTAAGGGGCATGCTCTCTGTTCAGGAGTGCTGTAGTATGGTGCCACATCCCTCCTATCAGACTACCACAAATGCCTGTTTGTTTAGAAATTGGATTCCCTATTTTGAGAGTAGGATTTGATTGATTGGGTAACCTTAGGAATTGAACTAAAGTGTGGTTTATTGTGGGTTTCACACTAAGAGCCTGTTCTTCAGCAGGCCACAGTATAACTCAGGCTATTTTTCTTCCACCCTACAACAGGTGGGTAATTCAGCAATAATGAGGTGATCAGTAATGTGCTGTGTCTAAGTATCTCACTGGTATCTTTAAACTGCCAATGAATCCTTTTATAGAAAAACTGCCATTTGCAATGCAGGAGAATAAGAGCAGAGTGTTAAAAAATATCTGAAGAACCTCATCTATGGATAATTTGATATATACCTCACTACTCAAATGAAAAAATAAAAGGGGTTAGATTTGTCAAGCTTTTTATCATATCACAAAAGTGAAGGGCTCTCCTTTTATAGGGCAGCCTCATAGAAGGGGTCCTTCTGTGACTTCCAGTCAGATGCACAGAGCACATCCTCTCTTTCTCTCTTTTCTTGGCAATTTTATACTTGTCACTTCTCTCCTTTCCTCTGTCAGCTTGTTAAAGCTGATCACTTTTTATCTTGCCTTTGCTCACCTCTGGCACATTCCTCTGATGCTTATAGTACATCCAGAGGTACTCTATCTTGATTTGGCTAAACTGGCCAGGGATGTTTTTTATTTGGGAGCACAGGGAAACACTGTATTTGAGTGCATGTTCATTTAGGTATTTCTCTTAACCACTATTACAGAACACACTAACTGTAGCTTCTCTTGACTGCCCATTGTAACCAAATGCACTTGATTCAAAGTGTCCCACAAATGCTCTTAAATCACAAGACATTTGTCCTGCAGCTGAAATGATGGAAATTGATTTCTCCATTAGGTGGAAAAGTTAAGCAGTTGGAACATATTTATCCTAAAGTTTGCCTTAAAGACATCTTTTTTTCCTCATTGGAATGCCAATATGAAGTTTATGTCATACTGTGTATGACATAATAATAGAAATTGTAATGAAACATTGTTGAATATATTGCTGATATAATCAAAGTTATATGGAGTATAAAAACTACTTGCACAAGTATTCACATAAGAATTATGTAAAAATTGATACTGAGGGTTGTGCAAAGCTTATCCGTGATTATCATCGACCCAACTGTATGTAATCCTAGGTGTTCAAATGGCCAAGAGCAATACTGAGAGGTTCCTTCACTGGAAAAGCTTCTTCTTAAGCCTAGAGAACAAACCACTTGCTTTTATTGAAAACAGACCTATACAGACATACATACATATTAGACCAGTGTTTTCCACTTCCTTTAAAGTATTTCAATTTCACAAAACTACATCCAACTCAGCACAAGGATATTCAAAGTAGCATAATTTGCACAGAATTAGAAATCTTTGCAGCTTCTAAATGTGCATTTCTCATGGCTGACAAACAATGACGGGGTTAAAAGCATGAGATATTTCCTAAAACTACAACTTCTGGCTGTTGTATTTTCCTTCCTGAATTCTGTGGTTTTAATTTTTAATAAAGGAAAAAGTCATGAGCTCAGACAGCTGTTTGGAAGAAGAGGCTACAGGAGAGCTCAGTAACAACAGACTATGATACTATATAATTACATTTTTTTCTCTTCATTAGCATATACAACCTGCTACAGGAATGAGAATATAATGATAATTGCCAGACTCTTGGGTTTTCACACTTGGAAATAGTGTAAAGTACAAATCTAAAGTAATAGGGATTACTTCAAGAAATATCTCTGTCTGCATAGTGAAAGCAGGAGCTTGTAGCAGACTGGAGATTTAATTTTGATGTTAAATTTCTGGCAAAACATCTCCAGGAGATAATAGCATTTATTCTCTTTCTGGTCTCAAAGTGAAGATGAGTGTAGCACTCATTCTTTAACTTGCCATTAAAGGATGTTTGTCTGTGTCACAGCATGTAGCATTAATGATAGATTCTGCAGAGAAAAGTTGCTGCTATATGAAAAAATCACTGAAGACTATTGAAAAAGCTTACGTGGGAAATTCCTTTGATTCCTGTACACATTTTGTTTAGCTTTAGGCAATATTTTCATTTTTTCATTAGCACAGTAATGTCTCTATTAAAAAGAATTTATAAAAATAATATCTTTTTTTACACTGATATCTCTGTATGTTGTATAAGACAGTACTCCTTTGTTTCCTTTCATAAAGAGTCATGCTTTCAAAGTTGGTAAGTGTCAAGTACCGTGTCATAGAGGCAGTGCAAAATACTAAGAGAACTTTTGGCAAATATGAGTGTTGTTTCACATATAACTTAGATCTTTGATAATCCTAAGTCTAAAAATTATTTTCAAATACTCAAATAATCTTCCTTCTCAGCAAGATCTGGTGTCTTGCTGACCTCCCATACCCATAGGACATGCCCCTTTCCCATATAGAATCCTTCACTCTCTCTTACTCCTTCTTTTTTACATTTCCCCTGTTTTTCCGGACACCTGCCTGATGCAGGTGGTGCTGAGCTGAAACATTCTTTGGAGATCCCTGCTTCTCTGCCTAGACTGCCAACATAGCTCAGAGGAGATACCTGACTTCTAGGCAGCTGAAGTTAAATTAGCTGAATACAACCTTAAGTGCTTATCACCTGCTGAATTCATGGTACTTAGGCACTAACAGTATACCTTCCTTTACAAAGAGCTCCTAATATATTTAAAAATCTGGTGGCATGGAGCCTAAATTGCATTTAAATAGAAATTTAAGTGTTTAGTCTGTTAGTAATTTCTGAAAATTAGGCTTGAGTTCTAGCAAAAAAATCCTTATCCTTTCTTGAAAATCCAGCATTTATTGATTTGCCTTCAAGAAAAGGAGAAAGAATGGCAATGGTGGAGATTTCATTTATAGACATACTGAAAAACTGCTTCTTGTTTTCAGTTGGAATTACATAGTTTATTTGATTCTCCTCCTTCATTGATTATAATTTTGTTTCAGAGTAAGGCAGTGATGCCGCATGTGAAATAAATTAAAAACGTGCCTACCATACCCATGAAACAGTGGGAGTCAGTTTTGAAAACCTAATAAAAAACATCATACTGACAATGCAAATGGATAATAAGCTCTCGGCTCAGAACATGGAATAGCTGAATTTCAAAACCTGAAATCCTTAAATAGGCAAATGAAGTAAAGTACATGCTTCAAAGCAAAGAGCAGTGTCAAGAATTTGTGGCTCTGTATTGATTGGTACTATAGAAGATACTTCTAACAAGAAAAATTGAAAGACTGCATGAAAATTCAAAGCACAGGATCTGATATGAAGATTCCCAATACTGAGGAAGGGACATATATTCAGCATACTGAAAAATTTAAGACTAAATTTTTATTAATGGCTGTTTCTTTTCTATAGTATTTCCTTTGTGATGGGCTACATGGTACATGTTAGATCAGGTAAAACGGAGAAAGAGGCAAACTTTTGAATATGTAAGTCCTTGAGTGAATAAATATTTTATTTTACTTTTTTTGAATTAATATCAAACTGCAGAAATGTAGAACTCCTGTACTTTATACGTGGAAAGTCACATGGAACTATGTTAAGTATAAACTCCTTTGGGATTATTTACTTTTTCATTAGAATGAAAAAGAAAAAAAAAAAAAACAGATAACCAAATTACATATTCATGTGTTGTTCATAAGTTTTGAAAAAACACCTATGAGCCCAAAATGTCTTGTCTCTTTTTCTCTTTTATTAAGGTCATGTTAAATTGCTAAAAAATAGAATTACATAGAAACATGAAGGTTGAAGATATCTGCTTATAATATTTGAAATATTTCTTGGACATAGAAATTTATAATGCTATTTGACCTTTCTTTAACACTTGGTTAGCTAAGTGATTTCTTATAAACTAATAAAATTAATTGTGTATCATTACTATGTAACCTGTTTTTGCATGCATGTAGTCCTTCCTAGTATCCAACAAAAATTATCTTACTGACTATCTGGGACTTTTTCTTAATAAGCAGGACAAACATTCCCTTTATTTTACCATCTACATGTTAAAATATATTTATTATGTTGATTCTTCATTTTTCTTCACTGTTGACAAGGTGGATTTTTTTTTTCACATTTTCTTATTAATCATATTTTCTGTGTATTCTATTCTTATTGTAGTCCTCTGTATTCTTTCCATATACTCTACAGTCTTTTTAGTATGGAGTATTTAAAAAAAAAAAGCTATTTCAGTTAAGACTTCCCCAGCACCAAGTAAAGCTGACCTATAGGACTTTTAGTATTTTATTATAAAACTTCCATTAAGTGTTACTGAATGAGATTTTCTTGATTTTGCCCAATGCTACAATGTTGGTTTTCATTTCTGAGTCACTATTACAATCTCCTGCAGTTCTCTGCCATATTTTACTACCTCGCCAAATGTAACTTGCTCCCATTCTGTCTGATTTCTCCTGCCTACAGGAAGCACTTTGCCCTTTTCTTTATTTAATTCACCTTGTTGTTCTTCAGTTTGCTGAGGTCTGCCCTCTGCAGCATTTGCTATCCTTTCTCTGCACTATATAAACAGCGTTAAATCCTGAAATTACTGAATTACTGAAAAAATGAGTTGAATATGGAGTGGACACCCACCTTCCTCTTCAAACCTTTTCCCAGCTTAACACCCAAACATTGATGAATTCTTTTTTGTGAACAGTTTTTAAACCAGCTGTGGAAGTTGTTCTGGTGATTTACATACACTATGCAATTTCTTTGTATATAAGGGACATCACACAGCCTAGTGTCATAAGATGGAATAAATTAGGTCCTATCTACTGTTCTGTCTCTCCAAAACAATCACATCCAAATCACCTGTCACAGAAGAAGGACAGTGATTTTAGGAAGAATTGCTCTTGATAACTCATATTTATTTTACTATTTCACAGGTGCACAGGGATTGCTGGATCAGAAATTTTGTTACAGAACCTCAAGATCAATTACTAATTCACTTTTCTAAAACTGTGAAAACAATGGTTGTCTTTCTGACACTCTACAGTTGCTTCATCAGCTTTTTTTTTTTTTTTTTTAATTTGTTCAGCTTTTTTTCCCTTTTTTTTTTTAGTCAGAAATTTCAGGTGAGATCATGTCCCTCTTGAAGTCAATACATGGGGGTTTTTTTATTCCATTTACTACAGTGAGGCCAGTAGCTAACACAGAATCTTCAAGGGCTTCTCAAAGTGCCAAGTTTCATCCCTAAAAGCATGATAATGTCTCGAGAATTCTGCACATCAAAAACAATTTCATAATGGAGGAGAATATTTTCATTTCATTGATATGGAAATCATGTTATGGAGCATGCATCATGAAAGCATTCATTGTCTAAACTGACACCATGTAAGGCATTCATAGATAATTTCCATCCTCACGAAAATGTTGTTCATTTAGATTTAGTGAAAAAGATGTAATTGTACTTATCATCACAAAACACAGATAGACGTATGAGTAATAGTATGAGTTCTGTTTTGGTTTTTCGCTTTCATATTTCTATGCAACTGGAATATAAAAGATGTGCAAATCTTAGAGGATCTGAATATGTACATGAAGAAGCAAACATTTATTAATCTATTAAATATAATCTGCTCACCAAATAAGCCAGTTATTTAACTGGCTTAACTGTGGAACAGGAGCACAACTTTGTAGTTCAAATCACTTTACTGAACCTTGTGAGATTTAAGTCCACTTTTCAGCTCTGACTCAGATTTCCTGCAAATCACAGCTTTTACCTCAGCTTTTGCTGTCAGTTCCTGCTACTGTAAAACAAGATGCTTGCAGCTACCTGCGTGAAAAGGAAACCACCATAGTTGTAGGAGGATGGATTGTAGGAGAATAGAGATAGTGCTGAAGGCAATCTTACCCCTGAGGAGTTGCAGCTGTACTAATTACCAAAGAGTAGGAACAGCTTTGCCTTTAATAGGTCACAGCTATGTCCAATAAGGCCTGCCCTTAATAGGGCCCAGCTGTGTCCAATAAGGATGGTCCACTAAGGATGGGTGTTATAAAAGAGTGGGTCAGCCAGTTGAGAGGAGAGTTAGGGAGTTGGAATCAATTGGCTGTGCTGCTATGACGATCTAGGGTCAGGTGGCCCTGTTAGGGACAGTAAGGGTTAGCATGTGCTACTAGGGACAGATAGGGTTTGATGTTCGTGTTAGGGACAGGTAGAAGTCAGCCAGCCATGCAGAAGAGAGTGAAAAGGAGTCAGTGTTGTGAGGAGCTGCCCATGAGAACTCACAGAGAGAAGGTATGAAAGTCTTACAGTAAGATAATAAACTAACAGTGAGAGTCAGTTCCCATCCACCGTCAGCTGGTGCCACGCACCGATGCCAACAACTGGTGGCCCGTACGGGATGAGTTCTGACACATAGTGAGGTTAAATCAGTGTTCCTCAAGTGTCTCACAGTATTGGTGGAGACACTCCACTCTGCTGGTTCACCATGTCTAGTCCTGTTCATGAAAATGGAATTACTTGAAGCCTTGATCATAGAAACAGGTCCCTTTAAGTTTTCTCATGTGTGAATTTTTCCCTTTCTCACCGATGCTTCAGTTTACTGCTAATAAGAAAACTAGTCAACAATATAATTAATCATTCTTGTGCTTGATGTTTGTGATGACTTTATTGTAACTTGTATATTCAAGTTATTTATTGGACTTTATGAGAAAAGATCTTTTTTTTTAGAAACTGTTCACTGAATGACTGACATTTTGGAGTTTGGCCCAAAATATTTTTTGTTTTTACTGATTTGATTATTATAATTGGATTGCATAAGTCTATTTGGCGTATTGGATTTACAAGAATGACAGTCAGTGAAACAATACAGGTAGCAAATATGTGGCAGGGTCCTTGTAATGGTTTTTAATCTTTTGCCTGGGAAACTTTTGCCTGGGTGAAAGTTTTGAGTGATCAGATCTGGAGAACATACCAACATTTCAGTTTGCTTTATATTAAGTACATGCATCTGTAACTGCACCTTTTTTTTCTTGTTACATTTACGTTTTATGTTATCGAAGTGATATGAACAATATTTTTCTGGAAACAGTATACTTACCCACTTAAGTAAATATAAAATCTGGTTCACGGTGCAGTCTTCTGGGTTAAATGAATCCTTATATCTATGTTTCATTTCTTTTTTTGTGGCACAGAGGAAAAAAGAGGATGATAAACTGAACAAGATTCTTTTAGAATTTCAGTGGCAGTTGCATAAAGCTATTAAATTATATTTACTTTAGTGATTATGCAAGGTGAACATTTGTATAATATTCTATGTTCTTAAAAAATTTCTGTCTTAAATCATGAAGATCAACAGCAATCAATTTAAATGAATACTGATTCACTGAAAGTTTCTGTTTATCATTTTTAAGGTGTCATATTTTCCTACAGAAAAGGTGATTTCCCCTGATAAATGGAAAAAATTTTGGAAAATCACTTTGAGTAAAGGAAGTTTAGTAGTCATTCATATGGCATGAAATGAAGTACAGCTGACTTTTTTAACAAGAATCTCGAGGAGGGGAAAGAAAGTTTGATTTATGTTTAGGCATAACTTTGTATTTTGAAGTATTGTAAACAGATATAGAAATCACATCATCTGTAGCTGAACCATAGCAGTATCTGAAGGCAGACATAGGAACAATCATTTTTAGATTAGAGAAGAAGAGGGATATCATCAGAAAAATAATTTAGATATGCAGATTATGATGTAGCCATATTAGATATGATTAAATGTTTCTGGTCATCTACCTTGCTACAGAGGCCAATGCGTCTCTACAAAAATATGATGAAATCTTTACCAATCACAAATGCTTAAGCGTGAGACAATTTATCAGAACCATCAGTAAAGGGAAATCTATCAGAAAATTGAGTATTTTTCAGCCCAGTGTGGCCTCCACCTGCAGCCACTCCTCCAGGAGACCTGAGGGTTTTCCATGGGAAAGAACACCTAGAGAGTAATGTCATTTCAATGGTGCAAATGTTGTCAAATAGAAAGCCAGGGACTTTGCTGTATAATACTCTCCAAGTAAAATCCTGTGTATTTCCCTTTTAACTTATTTTTTTAATTCAAATATTATTTGGTAATCAAATAGCAGATAGGACATAAAAAATAGAAAACAAAGAGAGAATTTCCACAAGGGTAGAACTGGCCAATGTATCCTAGCAATATCTGTGCTAACCTTTTCTCTAGCAGAATATTCAGCACTGCTCAAGCAAAAATAATGAATAAAATAAGGTTACAGAAATAGCTGAGTATATCAAGAACTTCAGGCTTGCCAAAGTTAAGAGTCTAGGTAGAATTGCAGAACAATCTCACAATCTTTGTATTTTGCAAAGTAGCTTATAGGACAAGTTGGTCCTGATGATAAATGCCTCTAAACCTGTTGCCACTTATGAAGTAGATCTATCATGTGACTAGTTCTTTGTTTTTTCAGTGTTGAATTGATAATTTCAATCTTAAAACTTGCTGGGAAAGGAACAGATCACCAGGCAAGTAATGTTGTACTACTGACACTAACCACAGCGAACTCCAGTGTTAGCTAATGCGATCAGTTCTGCTCGTTTGTAACAGAAATAATGTATGAAATTGTCTAAGAAGGAACTAGGATGCTAGATTGGTGTCATGGTGGATGAATGACTGTCACAACTTCTTGGAGTAAGGAATATTTTCCTGGAGTATTGTTTTTACACTTACATTGTCAGGGCTATAGTTTCAGCTTAGGCTATGGTTCTCATGTGTTTTGATTTTCAGGAACTAGAATGTGTTCTGATTTGTTGCTTGTAAATATTGTCCTCTTAAAATAGCAATAAAAAAATTCATCATAAAAAAACTGAAGGATAAAGACAACTGAACCAAATTATTTAGAAATTTACTAGTAATTGGATTTTTGTTTGTAGCTGATGAATCACTCTGCCTGCCTACCCTCCCTCTCCTCTTCTGCTCCAGTAAAGCAGAAAGGAAGACAGTGGTGATAATCCTTCTGGACGGAAATATTTTACACTTGTTTGGTAGGTGATAAATGCTTCATTCCAAGGGGATTAGCACAGTGAAGATTCACTGAAGGAATGAGTGTTTCTGCATGCAGACTAAACAATCAGAGCCTTGTTGAATCAACAGTAATAGTACTTTTTCTGTAGGAACAGCTAATACAAGAGCAATGACCACATTAAGATAATTTTTTTGTTTTTTAAATTCTAATATTCTCCTGCAGCTACTGTGTTGTGAACTTGTTTAATTGTTGTGGGGATTTTTCTTTCACTAGTTCATGCTAATCTTTTCAGTTAACTCTTAACAGAGTTAGCAACAAATATTGCATTTTCTCAGGAAATGAAGGCAATTTTAGTCAATTTAATGTTTTGAGCCAGATGAAGCATTTGTAATGATCAGCATTACAGCCACCATAAAATGTTAATAAATGTATATCCTAATACATGGAAAGGGTATAATATTGCAAGTGAAACGTATCTAGTTTTTGTGGATTCCTATGATTTCTCTAAAAATTACAGCTTTATTTAAACCTGCCACTGAAAGAACATGCTTAATTTTTAAGAAAGGCAACTATAGGAGCATTCTGTATTTCTTATCTTTAGAATCAACACACATTCTAAAATACTGTTGAGAACATTCAGGTTTTTTCTTACATTAATGAAAATAATGTAATAAGAACTGCATGCATAAAATGAGAAACTGATTTGATGACTATAAGCTGTTTAAACTCCCTTCTTCCATATATGTCAAATTTATGCTTAAAAAATTCTGTTGCTTGGAATTTCTTCAGCCTGCGTAGAATAACAGGGCAAATAATCTATACTAACATTGAACCCAAACTATATGAGATTTAAAGGACAGTATTAAAAGAGTAAAGTGGATTTTTTTTCTGATTTCTTCATTTTTAAGCGCAGAATGTAATAAAAATTCTTAGGAAAAATGTTAATTTATGGATATTTTATATTTTACTTTGTTTTTCCTATTCTGTCATATACTATCCATAGTTATGTCCTAATGTGCAATCAGAAGGCTGCAGTGGAACACCAGGAAAAAAAGCACCCATTAACCTATCTAATGCTAGATATTTCTACTACCAGATGGTATCACATGGACGTTTTTAAATTGTGAGCTTTCTGCTAGAGCTGAGTGCTCCATCTGTGACAGATTAGCTCCCCAAGTTGGAAATACTGCTTTCAGTCCATTTCCCTACTAGAGACTGAATGCATTACCTTTAAAAAAGCCATGCTTTGAGCACAATTATCTTTACTTTGAAGCACCATTGTAAGATAGTGTCCAGTGAATTCCTGTCAACAGACTGAGCCATGCTTGCTCCTGCTTGAAGATTGCTTGTCTTGGTAGTCTTTATACAGGTTATTGCCATTCATGATCTCAGTATTGAAAGTGTTGGGGGAAGGGGGGGATTTAAACAATTGTATTTTATTTCCCTCTAATTCGTTTATGCAGTTCTGCCTTCAACAACATAGGATTGCAGGCTAAGGAAATGGAGCCACCTTGCTGATATGTGATGTAGAAGGGAAGATGAAGGAATGGTAGGCCAGAGTGATAGCATCAGTTTGGATGTGAAATGATTGCTGGGGATCTTAACATATCTCCCCTTCAATATTGACATACCTTCCCTTCGCCAGTTCCTTCTGCAAGTTTTGTGCCTAATGACTTAGAGTGTACAAAGCACTCAGACTATAAATACACTGTAGGCTGGTTTAGGAGGAATCTCAATTTATTTTTATAACTTCATGGAAATGTTAAAAATATTCCAAACAAACTAATGAAGGTAGAATTCTGAAAACTTTGAATTAAGAGTCTTTTCTGTTTTTGGTACCTTGACATTAATTGCACAGCTTAAATAATAGACAATGCATTTAAAATAATTATTAAGCTAAGGGAAGAAAATCCTAAGTCACACTATGGTATTTTTCTGAAGAAAATGTCATTTCTGCTATTTGAAAACAGATACCAGTGATGACTACTTAGATCTTGAATTTAATGATGAAATATTGTAATTTTTTTAAGCTGTCATATATAAAAAGCCGCCAAAATCTGCATTTGCAATGCTTGGCTTATAATAGGTCATTTTATGTCTTTGTTTAGGCTTTCCAATATGCAATGCACTTATGATGGTAGAAGATAAAATGATGCCTCCTCTGCTGATTTAGGCTATAACATTTAAATGCTGCAGCAACTGGAAAAACTATCTGCATCTTAGTGGTAATTGTTAGTAATTTGTTGGACTGCTAAAAATCTTTTTGACATATGCAAAATAGAAGAATAAAAATTTTCTATGCTAATGGTGCAACACTAAAAGTATCTAAATATTTTCAGAGAACTGATTTGGTGGTTAACACCAAAATTTTTCTTTTTCATGGAATATAAAGTTTTAGCACTTTAGACATAAATAACACTTGTGGCAATAAAAATGCACAGTATTGGCAAGTCCATTGAATATATTTTCATGTAGATTAAATATTATGTGAATTTTTACTTTCAGATTTCTGCTTCTAAAATGGCAATATTTTTTTTTAACATTGGATGATATCTCACAGCCAAAAGTAGAACTTAATCATCGGCTTCAAGAGGGGGGGAATGTTTGGTGGAATTAGTCAAAATCTTCTTGAACAAGTCATGCAATAAAGAGGTTTACATGTTTCATCTTTGCTTAAGACACATTTCCAAGTAGTTCAAATAAGGGATTCTGGGTAAGGGTTGGTTGTTTGTG
Source organism: Ploceus nigricollis (assembly GCA_013399945.1). Lineage (NCBI taxonomy): Eukaryota > Metazoa > Chordata > Aves > Passeriformes > Ploceidae > Ploceus > Ploceus nigricollis. The sequence continues at coordinate 2,768,696 of VXBC01005897.1, read as the reverse complement.
TGAGCATGATGATGGTTGTGCATGGGGTGACTTGTGTGGTGTACATATTAGCACAAGAAGTATGTAGGGGGCAGATTTAAAATAATAAAAACTGGTGTATAAAATATTCTATGCAGAAAAAAAAAATTTTTCTTCAATAGGTCTGATATTTTAGGGTATTCCTGTTTTATTGACAAAATTTGTGTATGTTCCTCTTTTGTTGCCTCATTACACTGTTGATAAAAAGAAATGAACACGGTAGAGGGGTAAGTCTTTTCTTTGTCTAATCTTTGGCATTTTTTAGTGAATTATACTTGTAAAATTCTGTGAACATTATTAGACACCATTTTGGAGAAAACCTTTACTGACAGGTCTGAGATGTAAATGACAAAATATCTCAACAAATCTTTGCCTGGGTAGTGGCATGATAAAAGAAGGCACTGTTTCTCTTCAGATTCTATACTGAATTTTGTGTTCTTTTATTCTTTTATCTAGAAAACATTTAGAAAAATTAAAATTGGAGCCATGTATTTAGTCTTTTGTAATTCTAGTAATCAAATCTTGAGAGTCGTAGTAGCTATAAAATTATTTTACGTGAGAGGGAAATAGATTTTTATTGTTACTGTAAAGATAACATATTTAAGTAACCCAGTTTAAAAATAATGGGACTTGTCTTAAGAAAAATATTATATTCATGGATTTGTGGTGCTTTTTAATGGGAAAATCTTTTAATTTGGCCCTGCTTTGCCTTGTCATATGTATTGTCTGTCAGAAAAAGTCATTAAAATGGTAACTCATACTGAGGAAGGAAATAGACCCATATTTTATGGGGAAATAGTAAAAGGGTCAAAGTGTTTCTTGAAATGTTAGGGCAACTTTGCTTTTACACTTGCTACATACTCCTGTTTAAAATTACTTGTAAGCCGAGATGTAGGTAATCTGCTTTAAGACTGTGAGAGCCTGTTATGATCCTCTAGTTTGATCATTTGAATAACACATTCCTTTGAATTTCACTGAGTAATTTTTCAAATTCTGATGGAGCTTCTCTTATGGAAAGAAACTCATTGTAGTCTAAAAAGATTTAAAATTATGGAAAATCCATTGTTCTCTGTTTTGCTGAGTAGGTATCTCTGGGATTAAAACAGTGCTCCTATCTCATCTGAATTTATTTATCTTCTACTTTCATCCTGTGCATCTTGTTATACCTTTGTCTGCTAAACTCAGTGTCTTGTCAGAAATGTTCTGTTCATATTTATATTGTCTTCCTTCTTGTACCACTTGTCCTGTATCATCTTTACCAAGTTTCAACTATAAAATTACTGCTATTAAATGACTAAGTGATACAGATTAAAATTCTTAAACTTCTATCTCTAATTCAGGATTCTCAGATCCAGAATAACTCTTTGAGCTCTTCACAGAACTCTTTTCTTTTTCAATTTCCATTTGAATGTGAGATATGAAAGCTGTTTCTCAGTAATGGTCTCAGCAATGTAAAGAACAGGGTAAATAAAAAGTCCAGTTCAAACATACGCATACTACGTCTATTTTCAGGGATTTGTATTTTTTTTCTTCATTATTTGATTCTGTGAATTCTAGTTCATTGATCACTACAGATCTCAAAATCCTTCCTGAGAAAGATTTTTCTACTTTCTATGTTGGAAAAAGACAGATTTTTTGAGTGGACTCTTAAAAAAATGGTTGGATGGTTGCATCCAGAGAGTAGTGATCAACAGCTCAGAGTACTGATGGACATCACTGACAACTGGTGTCCCTCAGGGGCCTATAATGGGACCTGCGCTAATTAATATCTTCATTAATGACATAGATGAAGGGATTGAGTGCACCTTCAACAAATTTGCAGATGACACCAAGCAGAGCAGTGTTGTCAACACACCTGAAGAACACGATGCCATCCAGAGGGACCTGGGTACTCTGGAGAATTGGCTCCATGGGAATCTCATGGTTTCACAAGACCAAGTGCAAGCTGATGTACCTGGGTTGAGGCAACCCTGGGTATCAACATGGGCTGGGTGATAAATAGATTGAGAGCAATCCTGCTGAGGACTTGGGGGTGCTGGTGGGTGAGAAGCTGGACATGACCCAGCCATGTGCACTCACAGCCCAGAAAGCCAAACGTGTCCTGGGCTGCATCCAAAGCAGCATGGGCAGCAGGGCAAGGA